>LPNX010721769.1:0-35015 GCA_001517045.1 Pseudotsuga menziesii | reverse complement strand
GCAAGACTCTATCGGTTTGCAAAGGGAGGTGAAAAGCATTCTGGGAGCAATCGGCAAAGGAAAGGAAGGTAGATCAGCAATGGGACATTCGTCCAAGCGACCCAATAAGAAACGGTCCACGCATGAAGACTCAAAGGAAATTGAGCAGGTAAAGATGAAGCAGCCAGTGAGATGCTGGAGATGCGGAGGACATCATTTACGCCGGGACTGTCCAATGTGGGAACATGATGAAGGCAGTAGCCGCAAAGTTCCTAAACTTTGGGATCAGCAAGAAGCTGAGAACTAGCAGGAAAAGTCCATGGAAGCCGAGAGGCTTGGTCTTGAACGTTCAAAGTAAATGATTGAATGTGGTATAGATCTGTAATTTTGAAATTTTGATGTGCAATGGTATACGTATTGTATATATGTATTGGAACACCGAGGACGGTGTTATTCCAAGGGGGAGGGGAATGTCACATCCCCGATTTCGACCCCGTATGCATGATGTATATAATGTAATTAATCGTGGTGAGGAGCTTAAGGTAAAAGCCCCACCATCGATTCGGTTGTGTATTTTCAGCAATGGGGATATTTGCCGATGGTTTGTCGTGCTATCCGGCACCTTATAATTTGACATCATGTAAACACGCGCATCAAATAAAACTAAAACCACAACCAGCTATGGCAGTGCAACGTTGAATGAAAAGGGCATGGTTCCAAAGGATAAGGGGTGGGGGATGTCAAACCTTGGTTTATGGGGGAAAAACCCATGTTTTATTACCTTGTGTTTCACCATCTTTGTTGTTTGTCACCCTTTTTGTCTCATCAAACCTTGTCAACTTCTTTAATGTTCTGTTGGGTGGTTGGGCAGTTATGGCTGCTGGTGAATGGGCAGTTATTGCCTTTGGGAGTGGGGTGGCAGGACTGTCAGTCCTTTGCCCACATCCACACTCCACCCACGACCCCATGCTTGCCCTTCCTGTTCTGTTCTCCTCACGCGCCTGTTCATTGTGCCCATGGTGCGTTCTCTCCACAGCCTGTTCACTCACTCACTCACCACGATTTTGGGTCTGTTGGATCCTCACGCACAGGAATTGGGCGGATTTGGTCTCAGGCAGACATTTCCTTGGTTCCACGAGTTGCTGAGCACCCACACACTGTAAATTCGCGTCCTTGTTGTTGTTTTGTTCATCCACGAGCAAAATCGGAGTTGTTTTCTCCTCACGCAGGGCCTCTACTGCTGGAATCTTCACGCAGAAAATCGGGTATGTCTTTCCCGTGCATTTTTCTGTTGGGTGCGATTTTTTCCTCACGCACAAGATGTTTTGGTCGTTTTCCCATGTTGTGAGAGCCGTTCTCACTGTCATGTTTTGGGGCTGCTGTTTCCCCTATTTTTTTGTTGACCGTGGTGTTCAATTTCGTTTTGAGCCACTGTGGGTTTCCAATTCGTGGGCTGAGTTTCTGTGTTTTGGGACTGTGCATAGTTACCATTGTTTTTACTTTGAAATTGGGCTGTTGCTGTTGTTTCCCTGGTTTGGGATGTTGTGGTTGAACTGTTTTGGCCACGTTAGGGCCAAAACCAACTCTGGGTTGTCCCTTGGACTTGAGCTATGCTCCTCCATTGTTTGGGGTTGTCCCCTGTTGTTTATGACTTCTTCACAGAGCTGTGAAGGGATTGTTTGGCTGCTGGTATGCAGTGGTTGAACCTTGGACTATGCTGGCTTGGCTTGCCTGTGGAAAGCCTGTGAAACCCAGCAGTGTTGGTTTGGATGTTATGTGTCCCCTTGGCTATGTATAAGCCTGCAATTGACCCTTATCCAGAAGGAATCATGCCCAGCTTGGGGGTGGCAGCGTTGCTGAGAGATTGATGAGCAAGCTGACCTATGGTTGGGTGGAACGTTGCAGCGACGTAGCCGGTTGCGGGTGAATTCCTCATCAAGAGATAAGTGCTGTTGGTTAATCCATCTCTGCAAATTTTATATTGATGTTAAATGAATTATAATGAATTTGTTGAATGCTGGTTTATGAATATGTGTGCTTCTGCTGTATGGTTGGAGATAAATGCATCTGTGTATGCTTAATTCCAGCATTGATTTCATTTGATTATGTTCATGGGCTGCTGCCCGGCTGTGTTGATGTGTTCGTCGCGTCCTCTTTGCCGGTTGAGGGATGGGGACGTGACATATATCATAGAAGAACTATCCCAAGAGTAATGCAGTACAACAGAAGGGTTACTGGCCAACTATTTGATGATTTCAAACAATTAAGAGTCATTGACACAGCCTTGATGAACAGAGTGTAACCAATTTGGAAAATTTATATAAATATATGAAAGAGAAACATGATCATCAAATGTCTGGGAAAGACCATTCGCCACAATGTTGTCCTTACCCTTCTTGTAAGTGATCTCATAGTCATAAACCATGAGTTTTCTAACCCATTTCTATTGTGTTGGGGATGAGACCCGTTGTTCTAGGAAATAATTCAAACTCTGGTGATTAGTCTTGATGCAAAAATGATTCCCTAAGAGGTATGGATACCACTTCTATAATGCATGTAAAATAGCCATCATTTCCTTCTCATATGTAGAGGCAGCTAATTCTTACCAAAAAGGGATTTGCTGGTGAACGTAATGGGATGTTCATCTTGAAGGAGGAAATCACCAAGTCCATTGTCACAAGCATCACTCTCAATAGTGAAGGGCTTGGAAAAACCGAGCATAGCTAGAACAGGACTGGTATACATAGCATGTTTCAGTTTGTCAAATGCACACTCAACAACATGTTTCCATGTAAAAGAATCCATTTTCAGTAGATTTGTTAATGGAGATGCAATCTTCCCATAATCCTTGACAAACTTGCGGTAGAATCCAATCAGTACCAAAAACCCATGAATGCTCTTCACGGTTTGAGGATGTGACCAATTTTTCATGGCATCTATTTTGGCAAGATTTACGCGAACCCCTAGTGTTGAAACAATATGCCCAAGATACTCTACTCATTCTTCCCAGAAAAACATTTAGACTTTTTGGCATAGATATGATGATCACAAAAATTTTGCAGTACAAAATCCAGATGTTGGAGATGCTTAGCTCATGTTTTACTATAGATGAGGATATCATCAAAGAAGACCAGAATGAATTTTTGCAAGTAGGGCCAGAATATTTTATTCATCAATGCCTAGAATGTGGAAGGATCATTCGTGAGGAAAAATGGCATGACCAAAAATTCATACTGGCCATCATTTGTGCGAAATTTTTTTTTAGGGATGTCATCCTCATGAACCCGAATTTGGTGATACCCCAAACGAAGATCCAACTTGGATAAAAAATGAGCACCATGAAGTTCATCCAGAAGATCGTCAACAACAGGAATTGGAAACGTATACTTGATTTTGATGTGGTTAAGTGCTCGAAAGTCAATGCAAAGGTGCCATGAGCCATATTATTTTCAGACAAGGAGAACAAGTTAAGAGAAGGAACTAGTACTATGGCGAATAATACCTTGCTTCAGTAAGTCTCGAACAAGAATCTCATTCTTTGTCTTGTAGTGAAACAGGTAGTGATAAGGCCTGGTGTTTTGATGGATGCTTCTAGGAAGGAGCGGAATACAATGGTCCTCTTGTATTAAAGGTGGTAATCCCACTAGCTCAGCAAAAACACATGCACATCGATCCAAAATTTGTTGTAGACCCAAGGGATTAGTTGAGACCATTGAAGGTTGCATTTGAATGAAATGGAGTTGAGTGATGACACCATGTGAATTATTATTAAGAATATTTTCCATGCAATGTGAAATGACGATGCTGAGAGACCCTAGTTGTAAGCCATTCAATGTGTGTTTTTTCCCATTGACTAAAAACTACATCCACGGTTCAACAAAATTCCATAAAACGGGTCCAAGTGTGCGTAACCATTGAGCGCTCAAAACCGCATCGCATTTTCCTAAGGGAAAGGAAACATTGTCATAGCACAAGTTATAATACCAAATAGATATTTACACATTATGAAAATTCCCTTTGCAAGGTAAGGTTCCCTCATTGGAAATCGTGACTTCAAAGTTGGAGCAAGGATGGAAAAAACAGTCATCCTATTTACGATCCTAGGGTTAATGAAGTTATGAGTGCTACCAGAATCAATGAGTACAGTAAGAGGAATATTTTTGAAAAAAACCCTAACCCGCATGGTTTGTGGGGTGGTGAATCTGGCTAATGCATGGAGAGATATCTTAGGCTGGTCGTCCTGAGTAGGATGGTCAACAGGATGCTACTAAATGTCGCTCTCATCATCTAGTAGATCCCCAGTATCATAAAAAATTTAAGGGGCAGGAAGAGAATCCACATCCAGGACATAGATATTTTTCTCAGCACATCGATGTCCTTGGGTGAATTTCTCGTCACAATTATAACAAATCCCTTTTTCCCTACATGCCTGCATCTCGGATTTAGACAAATGCTTGATAGGAGTTGTTTTGGGAGCTAGCAGAATTTGAGGTATTTGGGGAACCATATTTCTGAATGGAAAACAAGTGGATTTGGAGCATTGTTGAGCTCTGATCTTGTCCTTCGCTAACTTAGACAACCCTAGGGATTCCATCATTATTTTGGGATAGAACTTTTTAACCTAAGATCAAATTGCATCCTTCAGACCACTGATAAAATAAATCAGGTAGAATGCATCAAGAAATCCTTCTATGTGGTTGGCCAGTTTATCAAATTTTGTGTGACACTCCCTCACAGTGTAACAACCCAAAATTTCATAAAAATTAAAAAAATTTACAGTGACATAAAATGTCTAAAGTTGCAGCTAAGTAACTGCTAATGGTTAGCGGAAAATGAAATAGTTTATAAGATATCAAGGGTTTGTTTCATTAAAAGAATCTGTAAACTAAAGGATGTAAACTTAAACGCCTATGTTAGTACTATTAATGACTTAACAGCTTTAATTTCATCAGAGTTAGAATAAGGACTTGCATTTAGCTGCTGCTAGATATACTGATGATTTACTTTTGTCAAGTAGGTAAGAAATCTTGTTTGAGATTGGGGATTGCTTAGAATTCTACTAACTCAATTGGACCGCTGGTTCTTACAGGTTTAGCAAGTAAGAGTAAGATCCTGTAGGTGTTTATATAAAATTACGTCGAGAAAAAAAATACTTTCCTAGCATGTTAAGATGCTATTTTAAGAAAAGGTTAATTAAGCTTCTTTTCTTCGAGGAGGTAATGTAAATTCTTCTTCGTTGTTATAAATATATAAATTTATTTATAACTAACGCCATATTTACTTTCCATCAAAAACATAAACAATGATTTAAAATAAAAGAGCAAGTACTTACCAAAGTTCCTTCAGTCATATAATGATTATCTTCCAAAAGTCTATAGTCCATGGTTAGTTTTCTTGTGTTTATAGTACTGGTTATTTATAAATTCCCATAGAGAGCATAGAGCTCATGGTTTTGGTTTAAGTTTACTTCAACTGCTTAGTGATATTTCAACTATTCTCACTTCAATACTCAAGGTGTCCTTTTCTTAAAGCATGAACATGTTCCTATGTTTTTCAATTATAAATTTAACAATGAGTTATTAGACTCTTTATGAGAAATTATCCATTAATGTTAGTCTTCAGTTTCTTGAAGACTCTCACAATTAACAGCATAAAGATTTTGTTTTGAGAATTTTAAGGCTTTTCATTTTCACTATAGTCATAAGCTATGTTATAACCATTCCATACTTCCTTTTACTAGTTATTTAACTACACCATACTTATTCGACTTGTTTGCAAGCATGAAGAACTTCTGGGATAAATTAGTATCCAAGTTGTAACCATAGTATTCAAATTATAGCTATAGTACAATAGTATTTCAAGATATAACAATTGTGTTAAGTTATAACCTAAGGTAGTATTACCTACCAAACAACTACTATGATGAAATCGAAATGATGGCAAGCAAATCTTACATGATTTAAACCTATACTTTGTTAATTTCGATGGCATATTATATATCGATGGCATGTTGCTTATCATTAGCAATTATAGGTCATATGGTTATTTGCAATGATATATTTTAAAATGTTTTGTGCAGCGCTGACTTAAGGTTTTGACCCACACTTGTTGAAATTTTTGGAAGGCCACGTGGATAGGATTTCATCCATTCGTTGGTTGACTTAAAACCATGCAAACCCTACTCCTTTGCATTTTCAGACCGAGGGTTCTCCTTCTTGCTGGCCAAGCTGTGAGATTGTGGCCATGAGAGGCCTGTAACCACCTTTATCACTGGGCATTTCACCTGCAAATTCTATATTATGACTGTTGGGTAACGTCATTTATGGTTTGGGTTCTCCTGTGTGTTGAAGAATACTTCGCGATTGTGGTTGTTGGTTTCTCAATGTGGCCCGAACTCTATACTTGTCTCACTCTTGCAACTGCTCACACATAGCTTCTACATTGTAAACTTGAGTCGGTTTTCTTGCCTTCTCCTTCGCAGAGGTGACTTCAAGGGCTTTTGCCTTTCGGTTTGGTGCCAACATGACCTGGGTGGCCATCTCTTCTCAGTTTCAACTCTAGTTAACAGGTAAAACTTACCCTATCTCGGTTTTTCTTTTTCATTCGATTATCCTTACGAGGGATTTTTTTTACCATATTATGCAAACCAATATTTAAATTTTTTGGTTTGGACTTGCAGGTTCCTACTACCGAATCCAATACTGTGGGAGGGAACGAGCTCATACTTTAGTCTTTTCATGGCTTCCAATTTGTAAGCCCTGGTTCCATCGAGGGTTCTTCTTGCAAGAGGTTATGGTTGTTGGAAGTGGTTCCTGTGGTTGAATGCAGGGCCTTGGTTCTCTGTTAGTTATGATTTAAAGCTTGTTTATTGTATGTCCATGTTTTTAGAAACCCTTATGGGTACTTCGTGCATAGTGAAGAAGGCTCTTGAAGCCGTGATGTAAAATGGTTTTTAAAAGATTTTTTTAGCCTTACGGCCTGAGCAATGTAAATGCTTTCATTTTTATTTTAAAAGAGCCTAGATCTGAACTCAAAGAGGCTTTTTGACCTCTGTCTAGTTTATTTCAGTTTTTACAGTAAATTTTAGTAAGGAAGACTGTGAAACAGTCGGGGTTGTAAATGTGAACAGGATTTTGTTCTCTTGTCAGCAAAATATCTTGATACTATTTAATATAAATAGATTTTGTGCATTTTGGTTTTATTAGTAGGCCTGAGATTCGACTCTTTGACTCTAAAGGCCATAAGCCATTCCTTAATAAAGGATTTTGTATTTGCAAAATGGTTTAATTATTGTTGGATTATTTTAATCAATAATTCATATATGTAATCTTTTTCATTATTACCCTGTAATTATGATAATTTTCCATGCACAGTTTGTGGGAAGATTACTGTGTTTTTAAGGGTGATGTTATATTCTGGTTTTGTCTTTTAAAGGGTAATTATTATATAAACCCTACAGTTCGATAATAGCTTTATTGTGCTTAGTAAATTTTTAACTATGTTCGATAATAGATAATAACATTACTTACAGATATTAGTTCGATACTAACTCTGTTTATTTAATAATTTCCTTAATGATTTTTAAAGTTTGTTTTAATCCTCAATTAAGAAGAATTAGGGTTTTAATGTTGCATACATGAAAATAAAATATGTTTATCTTTCAGTAACTTCTGTAGTTTTAAAAAGATTATAGTAGTATCCTTTGGTCTTAGACAGAGACACACAGTGTCTGGAAATTCAATGTTATAAAAATGTATTACAAATTCTTTTTATTTGTTTCTTTTTTAGATGTTAGCCTACTTACTATACTTATGTTTAATTATTAAACTGTAATTTGCATATTTTAATAAGAGTATACTATTCTTTTCCATACCTATCTTTTAGTGTAAAGTTGAAGTAATAAATACAGACAATATCTAATACTTCTTTACAGTAGAAATCGTAAGCAAACGAAGTAAAATCTAGTTACAATTTTCATTCAAGTAAAAGAATCATCTCATTCACCTAAACACCCAGCTGTACTAGAGTACTGCCTGAGTCAGGCGTGGAAAAATACAGTTTGGGAATTATAATTCTATCTGTTTCTCATTTTACATATTCATTTCTATTTCTAACATAATCTGTAATTTACCAAGTCTAATATTACACAGTTATTATTTTCTTCATAAACCCTAAAATACTAACATGCCTGCAATTAGAAACTAATAAACATTTTCCTGAAGACAGTAAACAAATATAATAACATAAAGACAAATAGAACCTGTTAATGACAAGATGACAACAGCTTAAGGAGGCTGTTCCTCCCAACCAAAATCCTGGAGAGCGCTCAAACAACACTTCCTCAAGACCCTCGAGCTTGTTCCTGGTCTTCTTGCCAGAGAAATGGGTGGAGAATACAACTTTAAAACCTATGTCACCTGACTGGTCCAATTAACTCAGTAATTAAAATCTACTCATATCAGTATGAACTTCAGCCTAAAAGCTGCAACAAGTTCAGTCTCAGCAGTTAACCCCTCAAACTCACTTCAGTAATCCCCTCCATTGAATTTCTCTTGAGTAAATTCATTCACCCTGAATGATCACCTCTAGAATGAGCACCCTCAGTTGTCTTCATTGGGAAATTTTATAGAGATACCTAGGTCTTCTGGGTCAGTTTTCATTTAATGAGCCACCTACTCTGATTCCACTTTCTTGGGGAATCATGACCACAAATATAGGGAAGTTGCCACCTGCAATAGTTGGAGGTTGTTTGAGGATGCTGCCACTTGTCAGTTTACTCTCCACCCAGTCTCCTCCACCAATTAACCAGTAAACACTCTTTTAACAACTTCCCTAAGCTTTTTTCTCATCATTTATTTATTTATAAATAAAATATTCTAAATTACATTGATTATTCTTGACCCCACTCGGTCATCAATTACAAAATTAGCATAAAATATAACACAATGTTCCTCAAAAAACATTAAATTGTTTTTGTGAATTGGGGCATGTGACACACAGTGTCAATTTGGATAAGTTTGGTGAGTGCTCCTGTGAAGTCATCAAAAGCACTAGGGACAAATCGTTGCAAAAGGAGTTGGCAAAAATATGTCCATCTTGGCTCTGCATGAGCCTTGATATGCCAACAAAACCATTAAAGGGATTCATGTTCCAAATGAAAGGTTGCAAATGGAAATTTATTGACATCAAAAGTGTTATGCAAACTGATCATCACCACATTGATCAAAAGTGTTATGTAGACTGTAAATCCACCTAGTCTGATCATCACCATTGAAGTGAGGAAAATCAAGCTTCGACCCACAAAATTTGCTAGAGGAAGAGAACCCAGTGTCTGTAGAAGACTCAGACTGCCGTCGGTTTCTTATGGGTGAATGCTGAAGATGGAGGCCGAGAATTTTTTAATCCAGATCTTCGAGTTTGGTCTTAAGGGCAGCAAGTTCTTCTTCCATTTGTTTATTTTCTCCTGTGCAGGTGACAACCATAAGTAGTTATTTTTTGTTTCCAAGGAAATGGGTGGAAAAACAAAAACAAAAAGGGTTTTAAAAAAGGAAAATTTTGAGTTGGGAAAAACTAGGGTGGGAAATTGGGGTTTTAATGGATTTTGTACACTTTATGAGGCGCAGAGAAGTAAAAAATGCAAATTTCAGAAGTGGGATGAAAGAATGGGAAAAATTGTTAAAGAGGGACAAGGAAGCATAAATGGAAAACAAACACAGTGGAAAATTGTGAAGGCGACTAGGTGAGAATCAAAAAAGTTATGGAAAACCCTACACTAGTACATGTGGAGATTTTTCCCACAAAAAATTGTTGTTATTGCAACACTTTTGTGTTTCTATAGTGATGAACATGACCCCTTCTTTTCATGGGAAAAATTTCGTCGTTGTAGCAACACTTGCCACAGTTCGTCTCTATATCGACAGAAAAGACATGGAACATGTTTTGTTATTTTCGTCGCTATAGAAACATTTGTTTCGTTTCTATAGCAACGGAGTCGCATATTTAAAAAAAAATTAAGCCAACTATACTCTGTCACTGTAGCGACAAAAGTCCATTGGTATTGCAACGAATGCCCGTTGGTGTTGCGACGAAGGTCTGTTGGTGTTGTGACGAACTCACATGGCTATTGCAATTAACTAATGTCGATACTATGATGAACAAACATTGCTATTGCGAGGAAAGCAAGTTTCTATTTCAACGATGTGTTGTCTCTATAGCAACAACCCTATTATGTAAAAAAAAAAAATTTGAAAGAATGGCCTACTATGGCATGAGGAACAGTGATGTTATCATTAAAAATACCTCTTATCTTCCTCTTACCAGAATAATTATTTTCTCATCATCCATGGTTATCCTAAATTACATAACATCATCTCAAATAAAATGTTGAGTAAATATCTGAATATCACGTGGAATTGCATTCCCTCAGGGAAAAAAAGGTACATGCGTATAATCTGCCAAAATAAACATACACTACTGTACAAATTGGAGGAAAATTCGAAGGCTATATATCATTTGTACATGCTATTCCTTCAGCCAAGGTGTTACCTCCTGTATCCACTTGAAAATTTAACCATCTTTGAACAGTTGAACTGCGAAAACAAAGAATTAAACACAAGAAGGAAAGGAAATTTTGTTAGAGTTTGGATTGTCATGGATCTTAAAAAAGACAGATGGAAAAAATGGATGCAGATAAGCAAAGAAAACCATTTAACTTTTTAAAAAATTATGCCATTACAATTGAAAAAGAGTATGACCATAATTTCCTTACTATTGATATTAATTTCATTGTAAGTTTAAAATTTATCAACTATTCGTATACACTCTTTGAGAGAAGGAAAACAAAAGTTGATGAAACCTAGATTAATATTCCTAGATGACCTATAATGCCCTTTAATTTGAATGCATGCCATGGAAAAAGTTCGACAACTGGTAGGATGGAGCGCATTTCACATATTTATATATCTTTAGGTTTCAAAGATGCGTATTATTTCTTAAATCATATTTACTAGTCGTAAACAATTATTAGTAAGTTTATTTGAGCATTATTGACCCACTGTTCATATTTAGGTTGCAGAGTTCCATAAAGACAACTATGAATCATTATCAATCCATTTGACATGTGCGCAATACTTTCAGGACTCTTTTAACTATTCTAGTCATTTGTGTTCCATTCTTCCTTAACTAGAATTTAATTTTGACCCATCTACATTATTACCGAGGCTTCAAAACAATCCTTTAAGGAACTTATGAAAACTGCATTTTGTTTTGTAAAATATTACTTCTTCCATATTTTATTGATTTCTTACAAATCCATTTTTTTAGGAGACTCTTGTTGATGTAATTGTAACTTTAGAATGTATTCACTTGTATTTCTTATATATTCTAACCCGATGTTTATTCTGGGATGTACTTGAGTCATGTCATGCCTCGATGTTCCTATCGGGAGGTTCTATAATGTAAACAAGTCATGTCAAGTCATTGTGGGTAACCCTCCTATTGATCAAGAGTTAAAGTCCCCGCAGTTTCGGGGCACTAGGGCTATTAGACTCACCTAGTGAAGTCGGCCCTAGTTAGGTTTAGTCAAGTCAGGAATTAGTATAAATAGAGAGCTAGCCTCTCTATTTATCACACATTCACTCACACTCAGTTGTAGCGCATAGCTGAGGAAGAGAAAGACACTGGGGAAAAGAAGAAAGAGGTTATTGCTATCGGGAGATCATCTTACTATTTTGGGGTTTTACTTTTGGTGTTGATTCTATCTCTGAGGAAGTTGCAGGGTTTTCTCCATTTATGGTTTCCTCGAGGAAAACACTGTGTTCATTGTCTCTTGTGTTTGATTGTTGTGCTTGTTGTTCTCTTAGTTAAAGATCCTAATGTTATGCTAGCTTAATGTTAAAAATCTAACAACTCTCATGTGTAAAATTATTTGTAACTAACAAAATTCCAAACCTTTCTTTGGAATTTTTTGTTTTGGAGGAAACTTCATTCACAGAATCCCACTTCTTATCTTTCAATTGAAGAATTTTAGCCAAATGTTTTCCATCTAAGCTAGTTGTATTTGGTTCCACTTTTACTGTGACACCCTTTGATATTAATATTAAACTCTCCTAGAATTGCTTCACATTAGAATGTTATTTTAAATGCTTATACTATTTATATTTTATGTAATTAGAGATTGAATTTCAACCAATTTTACCTGATATCTCATGGTGTGGACATGAAAATGTGCTTTAACTCCATTGTTTTCAATTATATATTCCAACCATGTTTATAATTTGTACCTTTCATTAAATTTGAAGAATTAAAACTAATCCAAAACAATGTATTTGGATTAGAATGACCTAAGGGCTATGATTTGATGGTGATAGCATTGACTGCTATTCTTCCTACTTAAGTATAATAATACCCCATAATGTAAAATGCGCTGTAAATTCTATTTTTTGTTTATATTGTTACTATTTCTTATTTTGAAGCCTGACACCTTCAGATGTGACTTGATGAATGGTCGTCTGATTTGATATTTCATGTTGTAATTATATGGAGGGCTGGATTGCACGGATATGTCAAAGTGGGGTTTAGTTTAATAATTAGATTATTGCTCTATTTCCTGTAATGGGGCATGGTAATGGGTGTAAAGATGCATGGATCATATTCTTGGTCTTTGACAAATATAAAATATACATCTTTGACTTAGCATGCTTGGACCTCCAAAGCCACGATTAAAATATGGGTACCTAATCACCACAGAACAATGAATTCTTAAAAACCAAAAATATGTTTTTACTCTGAGCTCTGCAAGCTTGAAGTAAAGATGGCTGCAAAATAGTCCAGTATGTGAACTAACCTTAGGAAAAATTGAATTGAAGCGTTTTAAAATAAGGACGCCCTACCGAAGTTTAGGATTTCTTTGGTTTGTCTTACCAGGAAATTATGTTAACAAGAATAAAAAATCTTATGGACAATATCAACAAAACATTGTGCAGGGAACTATTGATTATTTTCCCATTGTCCTAATCTCTAGTTTTAGTACTGCTTCAAAGTTGCTTCCTTGAGATACTGTGGACTTTTACTTACAACTAACAATCCCCCTTCAAGAGAAACATTTTCTGGTATAACACAACACTAAAACAGGTCCAAATTTGTAAATCCTCCGTTCTAGCCTAGGCATGTGAGACAACTACTAGGTTTGATCCTTAAATTAATTACTTTGGTAGGTTGACTCATCAAATTAAATTAACACTTGGGAAAGCAAAAAATGCTCACAAACAAAAATTTCAAAGAAATATTCAAACTCCAGATATTGATTTTTCTAGGCCATGGGGGTTTTTCGATGGTTCATACCAAGGCCATCCTCAGGCCTATGGTGCAGGAGCTCTTATTTATCTTAGAAAATCTCATTTTTTCTCTATTAAATATGGAGCAGGAACGGGTACGAATAGCAGAGCTGAACTTTATTCTCTGCGGATATTGCTTAAAGTGGCTCAAGATCAGCAGGTAAAAAATCTACAGGTTCTAGGTGACTCAAAAATGCTCATTGAATGGGAAAATGGAAGGAACCAAATCACAAATATGAAGTTGATACCGATAATGGACGAAGTGAGATAAAGGAATAATTTGAGGTTGTCTCATTTAGTCATATACATAGAGACTGAGAGAGTTTAATCAAATATCTTATCTTCAACCAAAAGAAGCCCTTTCTCTCATAGAAGGGTCCCTTCTCATTCAAGAAACCAGAGCTTTCTCTCAATGGATGTTGTCCAATGAACTCTGTTGTAAAGCATGTATGGAATATGGTAGATGCTATAGGAGGTTAAGTTGGAGTTCAATTTGTTTCTTATTGGTTGATGGTACAGAAACTAATATGTCCTTTAGTTAAGTATGTTATGGGGGGATCATGTGTAATCTGTAAATGTTGATGTACAGGTAGGGTAATGGGTTGTGATTATCTTACATAAGTGTAAAGGGTAGATCAATCGGAAAGTTTTTTTGAAGCTACTGGGATAGACAATGTGTATGTTGATTTCTCCTAGAAATATCAAATACATGGATTGTTTTCTTAGAATAAACAAATAAAAAAACTAATGAACTAATAAATAAATTATAGATGTGTACTTACTTTTCAAACAGTTTAATCTCTTAGACAAAAATTTTAATCTCTCAACAACACATCCATACCTGTATGAAACTTGAATTGGGATACCTGCATAAAAATGTCGAATTGACCATAATCAAGTGGTGTGAATTGAAGTTTGCAATGACTTCTAAATTTGTAAATGAAGTGAAATGTGATGCATTACCATTATATGTGTGTGGATTATATTTAGGAGTACTTGCTTGTGAGATAGGCACTCTGAATACTAATGATGGCCTAACTAATACAAACAAATCAAATTTAGTATGGGATGACTAAATGCTCAAATAAAACAAACTCTTATTGTACACATTTCAACAATGT
Organism: Pseudotsuga menziesii; assembly: GCA_001517045.1. Taxonomy (NCBI): domain Eukaryota; kingdom Viridiplantae; phylum Streptophyta; class Pinopsida; order Pinales; family Pinaceae; genus Pseudotsuga; species Pseudotsuga menziesii. The sequence continues at coordinate 20,581 of LPNX010721769.1, read as the reverse complement.
AGGAAAAAAGACTTATAAATGTTTCCCATAAGTTTTTGCTGCTAGTAATGAAATCAGTATCATTACCGATATAGAGGAAGTGGTCATCAGAGAAAATTAAAGTGATTATTGGGAAACTAAGGGCATATTTTCATGGAACCCACAAATTTTCCTATTCAACATGTTATATATCGGTGACAAAATATTGTTTTCTGAAACATGGTATTATGCCATACTTCGATTCCTGAACACAAGATTAAGAACTAATTGAAAAAGGACATCCATCCTATTTCCTCTACATAAGGATTATAGTATAGTCTTAGAACCCATTGAAGCAGGTAGTTGGTGAATGTGCATGTACTATCACCATGCATTGAAGATAACTACCAAGAAACACTATATAATGCACTTAATTTGAGTTAAACAACTTTAAGGATAGACTGTCAGAGGTGAATCTGTTATCTGATTTTTCATTCCTTTCTTAATTTTTGACACTAGTTGAATGATTAATGGGCATTTTTTGGATGACCCGTTCTTGACAATTGAAAAAGAAGAGAAATATTTTTGTAGCATGTTAGAATACTTACAAATATCCTATGAGGATTTTGGCTCCAACACCCAATTAGCTAAGGCCCTCTTTTATAAACAAAGCCAATGTGAGTTGTCCAATAGGCTAGGAAATATTTAGATGGGCTTGGATCAAACCAAGAAAAATTTCCAATTTATTAGCATTCAAAATTTCAGGCAGGGAAATGCTAAGAATAAAATGCATGATAGAATTGCAGGTGGAACTAAACAAAACCTTTCTCCTATCTTCATAAGTTATATAATTGTCTGTGATGTTGATAAACAAAAAGATCAAGACCTTTCTTAATCCATAGGAATACATTTACATATGATGAAATAGGCATACAAGCAAGGTTTAAAAATGGAGTTGAGCATCGTCATCTTTGAAAGAAACCACCCTGGAACCTACTTCACCATATTATTATTTGTTGGAATTTTGGTCATTTTAAATTGCAACACATACAATATAGCAACTTCAGATGACAATTGGAAAACAGAAGAAAATAGATAATATTTACAACATGAAGCACCCTACCAATGACACTAGAAACTATTTAAGATGTTCCTAAATAGGACAATGACTTACATTTTGCAAGTTTGGAAATATTTTGAGATGTCTGATGTATGCCGAATCCGATTCTGGATGCCCTCTTATTGAACTCAGACTGCACAAAACCAACATATCTCGATCCTGCATACTTTGTGTTATTCGTAGATCCATTCGATTGGGAAAATTCAAAAGAAGAATAAGATTTCCGTAATCTCTCTACTATAGTATGGAATTATGTTGTCCTATCCTCGTAAGAGGAAGATTGAGAAGGTCACATAGACATTTATGAGTGTTTCTTAACCAATTATTTCCTTGTTGCTTCTGAAAACCCGATGTTGGGATTGTAATTGGAAAAACAACCACCAAAAATATGTCATAGTGCATTTGCTTGTTGAAATTTGTTTCACCAAATGAAACTCATCAGGTTGATTAAAAACCACTGACGATCTACCCTGGGTTGGATTTATAGTGTTAAGAGATCTTTAGATCCACCTCCTCCAGCCATTGTGAAATCTCCTATTGAAAGCATTGGCAGCACAACAATTGTTGACCTCTTTAACTCTCGAGGTTATATTCTTATTTACAAACTAATACTATCACAATCTACACCATTGGAGTCAAGCAATGAATAACTAGAGGTTAAGAACTTAAATGAATTTAAATAAAGGCTTTTTCACAAATCAGCTAAAGAATATATACACATCAAACCTGTGAAATGAATCAAGTCAAGTTCCCAAAACTATATATTGTAACAAAGAACTCGAGATAAGGTACACAATTTTCATATTTCTTTCCATCAATGTCTACTTGCAGTAAAATCAAAAGCTCAAAGTAAAATCTCGGGTTCAAAGTGCTACTAGGATAATAGAGGATTGTTGGCGTCACTCATGAATCATGATACATCTCCTCTGATGTTCTTTGAGAACTTAAATTAATATGAATTTTCCTTGTATAATAAAGACAAGCAACCAAATTTGTTTCCTTGGAATGTTTGTCCTTTAGTTCAGCATTGAGTCAGTAAAATACATCGAGTGTATGTAACAATGCTTATTTTCTAAATATAAAAAAAGGTGTTATAAAGAAGAAGTTGTTGCACTGTGGATACTCACAATTTTCAAAAATAAATGCAATAGTCCTTAATAAATACCTGGTAATTCCTAAACGTCTCAATTAGTTCCACATTTTGAAAAGAACCCATTAACGTGGACCGATACCTGTTAAAATTTAGAGATAAACATGAGCTACATAAAAGAGGAAAAGATATCAACATATTTACTTTTCTACATCAATCATTTTTCCATGCAATTAGTCCTTGAAATTCCTACCAATTGTCAAATTATGGCTCAAAAAATAACTTGAATGCTAAAAAAATGCACAAGATATTATACTCCAAATCTATTAGATAGAAACATGAGCTGCATAAAAGAGGAAAATATATCAACATATTTACTTTTCTACAACAATTATTTTTCCATGCAATTAGTTCTAGAAATCCCTACCAATTGTCAAATTATGGCTCAAAAAATAACTTGAATGCTTAAAAAATGCACAAGATATTATACTCCAAATCTGTTAGAGATAAACATGAGTTGCATAAAACAGGAAAAGATATCAACATATTTACTTTTCTCCAACAATTATTTTTCCATGCAATTAGTTTTGGAAACCCCTACCAATTGTCAAATTATGGCTCAAAAAATAACTTGAATGCTTAAAAAATGCACAAGATATTATACTCCAAATCTATATGACTGAAAATGCCCCAGAATCATCCATTTATCTTGTAAAACGTTTTTGGGATGAGGATGTCCAAAAAATGACCTGGAGATGTTTCCAAAATGTTGGAAATGATGGGAAACTCTTCCAGGATGCTTCCCGGATGTTTCTTGTAGGCAGGTCCCCTAAAAACCCTCCAATCTCAATTTGGCCAGACATTCATCTTCAAATGGAGCAGAATCTACTTCAAGTTCAGCACCACAAAAAACTACCTCTCAATACATAGAGGTTAGTGACATAATGTCTTTTCTATTGTGGTTTGACTAAATTTTCTAGCTTAGAAAGGTAGGTAAATTACTAAATTGCAGTTTGACTTCATTGCCCCTCTCTCCTTCCTTCCTCTCTCTGGTTGACTCTAAGGACAATGGCATCAATATTGAGGCAGCAACACTGATTCCGTGATAATATATGAAAGTGTTGTTAAAGGTGATCCGTGTACTATTGTGGTCTTCTATGCAAATGATGCCATCATGTCAGGTGCAAGTTATTAGGTTGATGGAATCAATACCCTTGAATAGGGGATTTTAGCCTAAGGTAGCTTTGTAAGGAAGATCTTGTAAGGAAGCATGCACCCTCTTCAGTCAAAAGGGGTTTAAACAATCCCAAAAAATAACATGAGAAATACCTAGCTGTACCCTATTTGCAAATTTTCGTATTTGTTATACTTAACTATATATGTATACTTACACATTTGTCTATCCACGTCTTATTTTCCAGGTTCAAAAGATGCACCAACTATAATGTTTCATGTAAAACCTTTCAATTTGTGAAAGTTTGCCCCAAACTAAAAGTAACTTATATTAGCAAAACTCACCACCCAATAGTGTTGTTATTGACATTCACTTCTCGCACGCACTCCATCATTTAATTTTCCCTATCGACATCGACTTCATCTTTCGAGGAAGCAGCCTGTGCAAACGACCTCATCCCACCTGCAACATCGACAGAGAGAACTCATATTATATATATTGAAACCTATTGTCCAAATATAGTGAACCAATAAAAAATCTTTTCCAGACCATCATAAACTTGGAAACCAAACCCTCAAATACACAGATTGAAACCCTAAAATTAAACCAAAACAGTTCCGAATATATTATATGCAAATGGCACTTACTTTGAGCGATGAATTCCACCATTGTGTTGTAGACCGAGTTAATGGAGAGGATCGAGTCGCACAACAGGATAAAAGAGAAAACACAGTCTGTCTGTGGTGGAAGCTGCGAGTGAGTGTATATGTGTGGTATTTTTATTTTCTTTATCGAGATTTTTCCTCGCTAATGAAGTAAGGAAATTGACCCATGGTCATATTTAGGGCGACGAAATTGGTGCATTCCACCTGCAAGTTATAGATTTCATACCTTTTAGTATGGTAGATTTTAACAAATTTGCACAGAAATGTAATGGTGGGTAGTTAGCATTATATACCTGCTAATTTAAAGCCGAAAACTAGTGTCGAAGCAAGTCCAACATAAATCATACAGAAATAGACTTCCTCCACTCGGTTCGTTGGGAAATTAAAACAAAAACCAACGGTAATAAGGAGGAAAATCGGTATAACCATGAGAGTGTGCTCGCATATGGTTACGTTGCCATAGTAAAGTAAAACCAAATGACTGAAGTATAATTGAGACAAGTTAAACTGAGGAAAGGTCATTATGACTGAAGTGTAGTCGAGATAGGTTCAATGTAATGGAGGCCATCTGTATAGCATTAGCGGAATTGAAATTATAACCTTTCCATATAAATTTCTTAGCTCAACACTATTTGCATAGTTAGGATTTATTTTAATAACTGGTTCTATGGTTAGGTCTAAGAAAATATGCATATTTTTGGGACAATTAAACCTCGACACTACCATGCACCACCATTGAGGGTTTTCTAGATCTTAAATGAGGCATAGAGATTCATATCCATCCATGGGAGTGTAGTCTCTAATAGAATTAAAAGAACATATTAAGCAATCCTCATAATCTATAATCCTGACCTGATTGGCTTTGAGTTCTCCACAAAGTATTCCCATATGACAACATTCTCCCATCTAAATCCCATTTCTTTAGAGGACTTCCATTCTTGTCTTGCGAGGTTGGAAAGATAGGGGGAGATTGGCTCCCAATACGTAATACAATGACTTCAAACATTTGATACAGTGGCAATAGATTATATATTTACTTCATACCAATGTACTAGGATTTTAATCCTTTCCTAAAATATTAAATCCTTCATCTTGAAACAACGTCTATGATAAACATTTTCAGGAAAATAATTAAAAGTAAATAATCCAATATTATATTGATCATACTTTTTCACTAATCATGCATTCCAATATGCACTCCAAGATTTACAAGACCAGGATTTTGGTACTACTCTAATACCATGTTAAAATTCTAAATATGGGAGAAAGATTGCAAACATGATTAGAAACAAACTCAACGATATTATTAGTTATCTGGCGGTATAACTTCTCACTCAAGTCTTTGACAGGAGGAAATAAAAGTATCACTCATGTAAAAGATATGATTTTATTATAGTGAAGTCAATTGATACAAAGGTGTTCATCCCTTTTGTATCATTGGGGAGGTAGTTGTGCTACCGTTACAACATAAGTATTTTATTATCTAATTATCATTTTAATAGTCACTTATTTGAACATGAATTGTTTACAACAAGTAAGCCTTATATTCTAACATAACAAATCATGCCCTAAATTAAGGATTTACAAGGCTTCTAAGGATACCCCAATTGTATTATTTTTTCCATATTTAGTAGTATTGTCGTGGACCTCTTACCCTATCAAGGCCAACTTCTCCTAGAGATACTCCAAAAATAGATTATATGATGTTTCATTGGGGACTATTTCCTTGACTTACAATGGAGGTTGTACCTAAAGGTCTATACACAATAATGACATCCCGAAAGGAGGAAAACACATCTCTAATAGGGGTACAACAACATACAATGATAATATACATCATAATATCTTTTGAAGTTACAAATACATCAACAAATGTGGCATATACATTAAACATATTATCACCTCTATTTATAGTCCCTGGATTCTTCCCTGAGGCCCCCACGAGATCAATGTCTATGGGAGGCCTCCTAAATTAAGTCCACCTTGGGGTTTTTATTTTTTGGCTTAAAAGGTTATTTCTTGTATGAGATATTTGATTCAAAAAGGATGTGTCTACGAAGTTGAGATAGCCATCACAAAGCATGTGTCCATGAAAAAATTTCACTAGCAAAAGGATGTGTCTAATGGAGTTGAGATAGCCATCACAAAGCATGTGTCCACGAAATATTTTTAGAGTTTGCTTATTATTTTCTTGCAGATATAATAACACTAAATAAAGGGATATTTTGGAACTTGTATGGGATAAATACAAGGATCAAGTGCACATGTTTTAAGGATCTTGGCAATTTATATTATTTTAGAAGTGGATAGGTTTTAGCCACATATAGAAACCAGAGTATAGCATTATCCACTCAATGAAGTGTAATGGATTGGGTTCAAACAAGGTTAAGGATCTTGTCCAAATGCATTATAATCTTCATCTAATGTCCCTAAATAAAGTTAAGAACCATTCAAGACCTGTAAAAATCGTATTGTGCATCCTAGGGATCCTGAATTAGAAATATCTTTGGCCTATCCTAATTATCATGAAAATTTAGCTTCAATTCAAAAGTCCTTTTTTGCTCCAACATCATAGGAACCTCACTCCCAAAAAAATGAAAACACAAAATATCAAATTTGTGATGTCCAACTTTAGAATCTTGACATTTGACCCTTGGGAACATTTTCTTCTTGTTTGACTATATTACCTATTCATTGTTTTCACAAATCTTGTGATTAGTGAATACATGATGTTTATGTTTTCCTGTGAAATTTTTTGGAACCATTTTTACCATTTATGGATTTATAATTTTATACACATTGACCTAACATTTCCATCTCCCCTATAATTGTCAAAGTGGTGTTTCTGAAACTCAAGTTGATTTTAAAAACAATACAAATTTCCATGTGATAGGTAGATTATCTTATAACTACACTAAGAAAAAGGTGGTGTAAACATTACATATATGACCATGACTTTGAGATTTATTTTTACATAAATTATTTATCAGTATTCATTAAACAGTTACACAACAATCCCTCTATAAAATCTAATTTCATATCAAAGTTGTTAAACAACCCTTAATGAATTTGTCTTCCCGCAAGTACATAAAAACTCACATAGCTACACTTCAAAACCTATTTAAGGAGTCCCAAAATAAACCTAGAGATAGCGAAAAAGGAAAATAATTTCATCATTTTTTTCTTCCCAAATGCCATATAATGATAAAATCAACCATGGGAGAAAAATACATATCAGTTGGAAATATCCTAGTGTTTGTCTACAAAGATCGGTACGCAGACTGCAATTTTGTATGCTTGTTTAGTTTGAATATCTTTACTACCTAGATTCTACTTTATCCCACCTAAAAACATATGTTGTGTGCCTAATCTATAATGTGGATAGCTTGTGAACTATCAACACAAAATCTAAAATTATGGTCATCTTTAGTGTAATAGGCATTACACTTTTACGTTCCAAATGCACTTTTCCAATTTGGTGAAACACATGAAAATGACATAATGCAAAATATGATTTGATATAGGACAAATAAAGTACTAAATAAAACAAGTTTGTGTAATAGTCAATGATTTTCATTACAACACCCTTGAGGATTCCCCATACAAAAGCACAATATAGGTCCCATGGGACTTAAGGACATAAAATACATACCTTAAGATTGATTGCAATGCCAAGAGGATAATGTAGACATGGTGCTCTTCTTTAAACACACATTGTAATAAAGACTTTTTTAAAATCCTTGTAAATTTGTGTTTTTAAATACAAACAATATTTATGTAAGTATGGGGTAGAAGTGATGTGGTTTATTGGAAATGAATGATTCCTTGTATGTTTCTAGATATTTTCAAAGTACTATTTCTTGTCCATCGGGGTGGAGGTAGGGGTGAAGGTGTTCATTTTTCATAAATGCAAATGCACACCTACACCTTCCATTCCCACCCTTGCCTCACAACAAATACACACATTCCCCCCTCCCTCCCAACCCCTTACAAATGCACACCTCCACCCCTACTCCCATAAAAATGCACCCATTCATTTCCAACCTCACCCCATTAGGACACAGAATAATTTCCTAAATTCAATTAACATATAATAAAGAGCCATCTTAAAATATATAAAAGGCTTACCTTCTTCTAGTCCTTTTTATACTTCCAATATGCTTCATATAAATTTTATAAGTTCTCCTTGCTCCGTTGTGGACCCAACATATCAGACAATTTGCGCTTATGCAAGAGATTTAATTCAACAAAAGGTTAGTCAATTGTGCATTTTTAATCCTTACAACTATGAAATATTATTATTAAAATATCGTTTCAAACACAATGTATCTAAAACCCTTTTATACTTCCAATATGCTTCATATAAATTTTATAAGTTCTCCTTGCTACATTGTGGACCCAACATATCAAACAATTTGCGCTTATGTAAGAGATTTAATTCAACAAAATGTTAGTCAATTGTGCATTTTTAATCTTTACAACTATGAAATATTATTATAAAAATATCATTTCAACATAATGTATCTAAAACCCCATGCTTTGTAAGTGTAATTAAAAAAATAACAAGGGAGGCTACGAAGCAGCAAGTCCCTACCAAGGTGTCAAGGTGTAAGAAAGATGAGCCTAAAACATTAATAGTAAAAGAACTATGGATGAGCACTATCAATTAATTGATTTATCCATCACCAAAGTTCAATTGAAAGAACACGTAGCATAATCGACCATGGACATCAACTTTGTCTTTTCTTTAATACCAAGGTTTAACTAAAGTTTTAAAAATTGAAAATGAAATAGGTGTTTATGAAATAACAATGCCATGTTGGTTCAGAATTGATTGTTCGTTGTTGCAGCATGGCATAGTCAAGTTATTCATAGTGATAGACAATAATTGAATTTGGTAGATAATCATTGAATTTAGAGTGTGTATTAAACACAATCGTAAATAAAGGAAGTAAAGCTTCGGAAGCTTTAAAGCGTTTTGGTAGCAGCACGTTAAACATATGGATTGAATATATATATATATAATAATAAAAGACTATGATAACAACATAGAAAGATAAGGGATCATAGTAAGAATAATAAAATGTGAGAAGAGCTAGAAGGTAAGGAAGCAAAAAGGATTGTTGGCGTCCAGGATGCTTATTCCTAAATTTAGTTACTTTATGTTAGAAGCTAAGAATTTGGAGGGTACTGTAAGCGCCTACGCCACCTATTTCAACACAACGAAGGATTAGGGCTAATATTAAGTACATCAGCATAAATACATCACACAACGAAGGAGAGCAAGGGCTAATATTAAGTACCAAGCAACGGAGCATTAAACGTTGTTGTTAATTGTTATTATTATTATTATGGACTCTAAGCAATATTTAATGTATTTTATAGAACTTTTGTAATTTTCAAATAAATGTTGAATCACTCATCCATGAACGTATTCACTAACCTCCAAAATACATTTAAATTTGTTACACAATGCTTAGTGATATACCGTTTACATATTTTTCACTATAAAAAAACTTTAAAATATTATATTCAACCAACCTTGACTTCATTATCCACTTTGATTTACAATATCACAAACCCTAATCTGAGTTTTAATACCTTAACTTCTACGCAAAGAAAAGTGGCCCATTCCCTAGTGAACACTATATAGAGAAAGAGAGTTTTGTGCATAGGTCGATCTGTTGTCATGGCGCCACCTGTGGTACTGACCCCTGTGCAGGGACACCTGGTTTACTTGTACATCGACTACAGCATCGTTTTGTTCTCCGTCGCGCTCTGCACCGTCATGATCCGGGAGATGTTGTTGTTGTACTTGCTCTTTCCGGCGGTTGCAACTTCTTACCACAAAAATATGCCTGAGATCCCACGACTTTCTTTTCTCTTCTCTGCTAAATTGCTATCTACAAATCCACTACCTATGCTAACAGTGCAAAATGTCATTTAATTAACAGGTGGCATAACATGCATAGAAGGCAGGGTGGTCTCACTGTTCTCAAGAACCTCTCGGGGTCATGTTAACACTTATCTCTACAATAGTTGGCGATGTTAGTTGACGCATGGATGCATGTGAGGAATCCCAATACTTTCTCAATAATCCAGAAAAAAAAGTCCAAATATCAAGATTCTAATTAATGCTTTCCAACCACATCTTTTATTGTATGTTCCGCCACGAATTTATTTTGGTGATTGTGTGATTAGTTCCAAGGGTTCACAATGCTGCAGCCAGAGCATTTATTACTCTGCTGCATGTTTAATATTGTTCTCTGTTGACCCATGGATGCATGTGAGGAATCCCAATACTTTCTCAATAACCCAGAAAAAAAGTCCAAATATCAAGATTCTAATTAATGCTTTCCAACCACATCTTTTATTGTATGTTCCGCCACGAATTTATTCTGGTGATTGTGTGATTAAATTATGCTTATTTTAAATTTCAATTAAATATTATTTATCGGCCACGATTTATGGCTGCTAGTAGCGCCATCAAATTAAGCTTGATAGGAACGTCACTTGGCTTACTTTAGTTTAGTTAGAGAGGCTAAATGTTCGAACTTATAGGATTGAAGTACTACCTTGATTCACAAAGCATACAATTGAATTAGGTGTCCAGACTTTTCAGAGGTGAACTTGGCTTTCGAGTATATATTACGATAATGCAATGCAAGGTTATAGTTCGCATACTTTTCCTAAGAATCCGCTGATTTCAGTGAAAGGACGCTAACAAGGATATCCTTTTTAGGGTAGATTACTAAGGCTAGTTATGGCGTCACAGAAAAAGAAATTGGTGCATTTGTCTTCTGTTTGCGGTTCTGTAGCTTCTTGATTGTGGACTTGTCTATGAAGGTACAAAGTTCTTTATTTTATTTATCCCTATCCTGTTTAGAAGAATTTTATCACTGTTTTTTTTTCCTTTTTCTTTTTCTGGACAGGACTCGTCAATTTTGTGATGTTTCTATGAATTTTAGCACGGTGCATCACAGGACTTTGCACATTTGATGTGTCTCCTAATGTAACTACAAACATAGCACAATTCACCATACTACACCCAATTAATTTTAATTTGTCTGTGCCATTCCCACAGAGAGGAAAGATGAAAAGCATTGGTTTCCACATATAATTCTGTAACTCTCTGCCAGGTCGAGATCAAATAGTATCAATTGTCATTTAAAACTGGTGGGAATAACGCCGCCAAATCACAACCTAGATAAAGGAAATAATGAATGAGATTGATACTGTTATGATATTGAAATGAAACAATGTCAAAGAAATTCGTGAACTGATGAGTGTGAATTTAACTATATTTTTGTTTTGGAAGTTTTGCATTACGACAATGTTGCAATTTTTCCCATGCAGACGAGAAAGGACATTGTGCTGGTTTTGCGAGAAGGGCATACCTGATAATCAGCCAAGGTAAGGGTTTTAAATCGTGCTGCACAGTGTACAAAATAGTAATCCCATGTTCGTATAAACTGCTCGTTGAACCCCAGTTTTAATATCTCCCTGTACACATGATGAACCAAATAGTACATGCAGCTTAGTTTGAAATAAACTCGGGAAACCCAAATGAATTGCTTGTTCATTTATTTGTATTCTCATATCTATGTTTTGTTTAGTAGGTGACAGGAATCCTGCCTTCATTTGGAATGGAAGTTCTAGCGACACTGTAGCAGGGTCTGATAGTAATGCATGTCTATATTCTCCACATGCTCCACACTGAAGAATAAAATGTTAAAACAGTTAGTTGCAGATTAGTAATGAACTTTGCCTGCAAGAACCTTACTTTTGAATTCGTGACTTGGGTGGAGCTGAATTGAAAGTGGAATATTGGGTTTATGTCAATGCAGTAATAGGATCTTTGTTACCAATGATGGGAAGCAATTATATATGTAGAAATAGGAAATAAGTAGGGGTACTTCCTACCAGAGTCTAAATCCAGCTGCCATGGCTGCGGTAGTTCTGCTCAGTGAAGGCATGCATCCCCTGGGAATATGTATTCTTTGATGAAGTCAGAGCTTCTCCTGTACTCATCATATCTTTCATCGGGTATTGAGATAAACTGTTCACCACTTGCCAGAAGATTAGCTGGGTATAAGATTTCAAACCAATAAGAGATGAATAGAGGAAATGAAGAAACAAACAGACATGAGGACAGAATTGCATATCTTTTCATGACTAGTGCAATGATTATTGACACGTTGGATAAAGGAAGACAAGGGTTAGTAATTTAATGTGCCTCTAGTTGGAAATCAAGCATAATAAACTAAATGCCGACAGAAGTGGTAGAGAACATACCTACAAAACAAGAAGACCATTGTCTGCTAGAAGATATTCGCATCTGCTGAAAAAATCCTCTAAATATTCATGGCCCACACTTTCTAGCATCTCACTGTATTCATCATGTCAAGTACACAAAATCAACAAGCTGTTAGCACATAAGGACTTTTGAAAGTAACTTCAGACAACGTTCAGCTAAACAGTTATCTCTTTGAAGCTTTACCAGGAGATGATTCTGTCATATTTGCAAAAATAGGGTAGTTCTCTATAATCACACAGAAGCAGTGTTATTCGATCCTGGGTAACAGATGCTACACAAATTAGCAAGCTTTGTCTTCCTATGAATAAACCAACGGCAAACTCAAACACGTCGATCACAATCTATGTGAGGGCTATTGCCATTTTGAAAGATTTAAAAGCAAATAAAAAACCACGATCTATCTGAAAATGCCAGATGGATATCACCTCTTGTTCTTCGTTTGGGATTGATTTCCAAGATTAATTATGCATTTTGCCTTTTGGTACTTGTAAGCTGTTGTATTTTTTTTGGCTAACGTATTCAGATATGAATTTTTTTTCATAATAATATTGCTAAGTTATCTGAAACAGGTAAACAGGTAAGAGTTTTGGAACTGACACTTAAATTTTTAGGGGCTTATGTTGGATCTTTGTATTGAGCATAAGAAGATTTTGATGGCTTTACTTCAAGCTAGCCTGGAACATTTAATTACTAACAACATTCAAAACATTTAAAAAGAAAATTTCAGAATCTCACAAGCTACCTCAAGAACAACACACTGGATTGCTGATTAAGTCTTCTCCAAATAACACGATTTTGAAATTTTAACCCAAGGGCTGAATCTGCGGTATCACACTCAGTACAAAGGAGCTAAACAGGGTTGTGGAGAAGGTACGACTTGGAATCCCATTGATTCATCATTACTGTATTTTTTTTTTGTAGTTTGGTTTAAACTCATGCAAACATTTCTATTTTTCCTTTAGATTTTACAGAGACGGTTGCTTTTTAGACTAGGGATTGATTGTTTGTATTGAAAGCAGGTGGTTGTGGAGCTTGTGTAGTGCTTCGATCAAAATATAACACTAAAACAAAGGAGACAGAAGAATTTTCAATAAGTTCATGCTTGACACTGTTGGGTTCTATAGATGGTTGTTCTATTACAACTTCTGAAGGACTTGGGAATTGCAGGGATGGATATCATTCTATTCACAAAAGGATTGCAGATTTTCATGCATCACAGTGTGGATACTGCACTCCAGGAATGTGTATGTCTCTCTTTGCAGCTCTTCGCCGAGCTGAAACCAAAGAAAAACCTGATTCGATTTTCCAACATTTCGGTATTGCAAGCAGAGGAAGCTATTACGGGCAATTTATGCAGATGTACTGGATACAAGCCCATTGTTGATGTTTTCAAAAGTTTCCCGGGAGATCTTGACCTGGAGGAATTGGGTTTCAACTCGGGGGAGAAAATGCCAAATGCTAACGATTGTGGTGTCAAGGCGAGAGGGTGCCAAGACTACGTAACGCAACACTTGGTGTCAATTCCAGACTGTGCCAAGACCAGGTAATGCAGAGACAGTGGCATGTGCACTTAATGCATGCATAGATGCTTAGAATCCATAGGTAAGATTTTATTGAAAAAAATGGAGCTTAAACATTTAATGTTAGCCATGTAATGTTATAATTTTTCTTAACATTAATTCATCTTTCAATTTGTTATATCCAACTTTCTATATGTTATCTATCAATCTAAAAGATTGGATTAATTTGTCTTTGGAGTTTCCCCTCACCTAGATTTGAGGCCAAATAAGAGGGTGAAGTTATTAATTGGTGGACAAAAAGGTCTTGTAAGAGTCCAAGCTGATGATTGGTTGAAATTGGTTGAAATAATGGTGGTGGAAATATTTGATTGAAAACTTTTGATTAAAATAAAGGTTACGCAAATATTTGATTGAAAACTTACTGAAATAGTTACATGAATGCATGATTTTTTTGTGTCAAGATTAATTAAACGGCGGCAAGCCGATTACAATAGTCCCTACTAGCCCATGGCAGAGACTAATAAAACATATGCCTATTTAAATATGGAGTTCAAATAACTAGGGGAATAAAACGTGGAATATATCAAATTCATCTCTGTTGGGCCCACAAAATCAGGGTGGTAACAATTTATGTGTGCCTTGCTAGAGATCTGAATTTTTGGGTGGAGATTATTTCCATTAGATTCTATCATATTTATAATTATTTTCTCGATATGGTGCATGGTGGCAGTGCAAAGTATCATGCGATAGTAGGAAACAGTAGATGAAATGAAGCACGCTCTGGTGCTCGCTCTGCATGAGCGGTGGACGCGGCCTTATCCATAAGCTACTCATCACTTTTGGCTAGTTTGGGACCTTTCTCAGGGGTTTTTTGTTTGTTTCTCTTGTCTGCTTACCGATTTCTGCCACACCCTTTCTCTATCGTTTTGGTGCTCCAATGGTTTTGGGTTTCTCTTGGGTTTTGCTGTCCCATAGTAGGCGACGTTCTTGGAGTTCCTCCCCTTACCAGGGGGACTAGTACCAACCAAGTCAAAAAGTGGGAAGGACATCAATTTCTTTCCGTCGCCACTGTGTTTTTGGGTTTTTGTCATTTTGGGTTTATCAACCTTGCATGGGTTTTTACGTGGCTTGCGCTCATGATTTTCCTTTCGCCCGTCAGCTTGAGTAGGGTTGACTTCTGCTAAATTTCTAGTTTCTCCCAGTATCTAGGGTTTGGTCCTTTCTCTCCGGTTTTAGTGGGTTTCTCTTGCCCCTCGTACTTTACTATCCCACCTCTTACTGTGTCCTGTCGGACTGATGGTTTTTTTAGTTTCTTTTAACAGGACCTCCTTTCTATCTGGTGGGGTTTGCCCTATTACGGGGTTTGACTTTGAAAGGTTTTTCAAATAATGTATTCGGTTTTCTCCGTGGTTTCTAGCTTGGATTGATACCGGCTCACAGTTTCCAGGGGATCTTGGGGTTTTTCGTCTGTTCCTTTCCCATTAGGTTGGAGGTTTTCGGTGGTATGCCTCTGTGGGCATGCTTCAGGTTGAATTTGGAAGGCTCTCCTCATGGATGACATAAGGGCCTCTTCTCACTTCCGTCGTAAGTGACATGCAAAATATATTAAAACCCATGAAGGACAGTTTCGATACGTCCTTGGCCATGATATTTACATGGACCGTGTGTGCTCCCTATGCTCACAAGCTCTTGTAGGGGGATTAGAATATTGTAGATTGGGTAAGAAATCCTTGATTGAATGGGCTTTAGAAAACTGGAAGTCACTTCTGATTTATATACCAACCATCAGTCTCCTTTCAAATGGCTGGATTGTCTTCATCTTCTTGGAAGCGGAACATGCTACACTCATTCTTGAAAGGATTTGGCGTATAGGTTCGGGGTCTCTGGTTTTAGGGCGCTGGCATTATCACTTCGACCCTCTCAGGGAACGGGTAATGAAGCGTCACCTCTTGGTTTTTCTGCCATCTTTACCCTTTCCCCTTTGGAATTTGAATATACTTGAGGGAATTGCAAATACAATTGGCAGATTTGTTGCTGTTGATGAGGAATTCCATCTCTCCTTTGAGAAAAGGATGGCTCGGGTTTTGGTTGAACTAGACGTATCCCTTGGTTTACCTGCCGAGGTGGGGATACTCTGCAAGGAACGAATTTTGGTGCAGAAACTTGATTATCTCCATGTACCATTCCGTTGCAGTAGGTGCCGCGATACTGGACATCTCCAGAGAACATGTCCCTCTCTCCTGAATGAACAACCCTATTCCAGTCTGGAAGGTACACCTGTGGCTAGAGCACCATATGAATCCTTTGCTCCAGAGCATCCAGAAAAAGGTATTTACTCACAATCCCTCTCTCTCTTTGAAGATGTTTCTGATTCCATGCTTGAAGCACTAGATGTATTGGATAAAGCTCCTGCTGCTACTGGCACCCCTGACTTGGCTTCGGTGGATACTCCTCTTTTGGTCTCCTCTGTTGAACCCTCTTTTGTTAGCTCCTTGGCACCTACACACAGGCTGCCTTCTCCCACCTCCCTGAACCCTACCCCCTCCCCTACTATGCCTCCTTTCTCTTCACTTGTGGATTTTCCATCGCTCCCATCTACCACCACATCTCCCCTGCGTCCTCCCTCTCCTCGTAGTCCCACTACCTCCCCCTCCTTCTCTGATCCCTCTCTCCAAAAGTCTTTATCGATTTTCTCAGCCACTACCCCCTCCTCCCCTTCTACACTCCACCTTAACTCCATTCATTTTGAGAATGTGACTGTTCGGAAAAAAAAAGGAAAAGAAGGGTCAATATGGGGATCTCTCCACGGCCTCACCTCCTTATATCCCCCTCTCGGTTCACATCAAAGAAGATGCAAGAGGGTTTGCTCCTCAGGTACTTAGAGCATCACCTCCCCTCCCTCTTGTTTCTTTATGATGATCCTTTCTCTTAATGTTAGGGGTCTAGGAGGTAAGACCAAACAGTGCAACCTCCATTCACTTTTCCTTTCGATTTGTCCAGATATGATACTCTTACATGAGACTATGTGCAGCACCTATCCTGCTCTTCTTGCTTTCTCTAAGCTCTTGCCCAGCTGGGAATTCGATGCCATCAGTGCATCTGGCCTCTCGGGAAGGTTATTGACAGCCTGGAACCCTCATGGGGTTATATGTCGAGCTTTTGAGACTATCGTCGGCATCCTTGTTAAGGCCAAATTTCATGGTATGAATGCCCCCTTAGACATTCTCAATTGCTATGGCCCTTATCGGGAGAGGGATATTTTCTGGGAGAAGGTACAAAGGGGGGGAATTCTCAATTCTCCAAACCTAATTATGGGAGGGGACCTTAACTTAACCATGAGAGCTTCTGAGACTTGGGGGAAGAGGGTTGTTTTAGACCCACTTACTTCGGATTTCAAACTCATTTTTGATTCTGTGGGACTTGTGGATATCGCTCCTCCCAGTGCTGGTCCCACCTAGAGAAATGGCAGGGTAGGCGATAATGGGATTAGAAAAAGATTAGACTGCTTCTTAATAGCCTCCTCTTTGATCCCCTCCCTCATGGTTCACCGTGTGTGGACTCACCATGCTGATATTTCTGACCACTGCCTGATTTGCTTTGAGTGGAATAAATCGATGGGGTCCTGTAATTACCCATTCAAATTTAATAGATCTTGGCTTAATGACTCGGATTTCATCTCCTGGGTCTCCATGAGATGGCCTAAGCTGACTCCTCCTTCTTCTGGTTATGATTTGGACCTCCTCAAGAAGGAAGTAAAGGACTAGATCAAGGAAAAAGGCACTATTTTGGAGTCTGAGTCTCACACATTGGATAAGGACATCATCACACTCCTCTCTAGCTTCTCCTTTGGTATCCTCTCCCATGAGGAACACATGTCCATGTCTCTACTTAGAACCAAAAAAAAGAAACTGCTGGAACATAGCCTTCTGACTTGGCAACTTAAAAGTCGTGCTAAGTGGGCACTGTATGGTGATTCAAAGATCAAGTATTTTCATGCACTGGCATCTGGAAGAAGGAATCAAAATACTATTTGGTCCCTTTTGGATGATGAGGGACACAGCATTGAGGATGAGACTGCTCTAAAGGAGCTGGGACAGATTCATTTTGCTAAAATTTTCAGTGATGACAAGCAGACCTGCTTACTTGAATAGCTCAAGGTTCTCTTACTTTACCCCAATATGATCTCTCATGAGGATGCACCTTGTCTCATTCAACCTGTCACACTGTCTGAAGTCGAGAGTGCCTTACACTCTTTCAAAAAAGATAGGAGCCCCAGTCCTGATGGCTGGCCTGTAGAATTTTATCTACACATCTTTGACTTCTTGGGTGATGAATTACTGTCTGCTGTGGATTGTGCTAGGGTCTCGGGCTGTATCCCTCCCTCTCTGAATTCTACCTTCCTTGCATTGATCCCTAAAAAGGAAAATCCTTTAACCTTCACTGATTTTAGGCCTGTCTCCTAATGCAATCTGTTATACAAATTGATTTCGAAGGTTATTGCTGTGAGGCTTAAGCCTTTTTTGGACTCCCATATATCCAAAGAACAATATGGTTTTCTCAAAAATCGCTAGATTGTTGAACCTATTGCGATAGTCCAGGAGACTCTCCACACTGTGAAAACCAAGAATTCTCGTGCTCTCATCCTCAAATTGGATTTGGTGAAGGCTTTTGATCGAGTAAACTGGTCCTACATTCGTCTCATTCTGATTCAGATTGGGGTACCTCTCCTGAGTGTAAACTGGATAATGGGATGCCTCACTTCAACAAATTTTGTTGTCCTTATCAATGGTACCCCCTCGAAGTTATTTACTCCCTCTAGGGGTATCAGACAAGGCTGCCCCTTTTCTCCCTTACTCTTCATACTTGTCATTGAAGGGCTCAGCCTCTTGATTGCAGATGCAAGGGATCATGGTCTCATTAAAGTTATTAAAATCTCTTCTACTCTTGCCCTTACACATCTCCTCTTTGTGGATGATGTGATCCTCCTGGGCACTGGCACCTTATCTGAGTGGATTGCTTTCGAAGTTATTTAAGCACTTTCTGTAAGGTTTCTGGGATGTGCATTAGTTTGGACAAATTGTGATTTCTCTACAACAATGTATATGTTGATATCCGCACTGACATTGCACAGTTTCTGCCCTATAAAATGGAGCATGTCATCTCTAGTTTTAAGTATCTTGGCTATTATCTCAAGCCTTTGGGGAATAAGGTCAGTGACTGGAATTGGCTGGTTCAGAAATTTGAAAACGGAATCTTTCATTGGTCTCATAAGCTTCTCTCACTTGGTGGCCGTGTGATCCTCATACAAGTTGTGTTGTCTAGTATCCCGGTCTATTGGTTGGGCCTTTCCCCCATTCTTGTTTCTGTGTCAAATAAACTAAGAAGTTTAGCATTTTCCTTTTTATGGGGCTCTACAGGCACTAAACACAGGTATCATCTGTCCAATTGGAAGCACCTCTCCTAGCCGAAAGAGAATGGGGGATGGGGCATTGAGAATTTGCATTGGTTCAGCATTGTACTGAGATTTAAAAAAAAATGGATGGTTATGCAGAATGATGGTTTATGGCATCATGTACTTATCAGAAAATACTTGAAGAATATCTCGGTAGTGGTTTGGCTCAGACGTAAAAATTTCAACCTTCATGGTGTGTTAGTTATTTGGAAGGGGTTCCTGCTAACCCTCCCTTGGCTTGGTAGAAGCCTTGCCTGGCAGGTGGGAAATGGTCAAAATGTTCTTATAGGCATTGATCTTATCATTGGTGCATCCAGCTCGCACTCACTTTCTGCAGGGTTTCAAGATTTCTTAGAGGATCTGGATATCACTACACTCTCTCAGGCACGTAATACCCTTCCGGGAGTACACCATTATTGGTACACGGTTGAGGATCTCTGCGTTGCTGGGGATTGGAAAATTGCTTGGGACTCCTTCATGAGAGGTCTGGAATTGGGTGGTATTAGACTCAATACATAGTCTGATTCTCTGATTTGGGCATACAATAAGTTCGATGGTTCTGTATCTGCAAAACTGGTATATGAAAGCATTGTCCATTCGTCACCCCCCCCCGGCTGGTAGCCAATTACTGGCTCTCATCTGGTCTGGCATTCTGCCCAGGAAAATTAGCTGTTTTATTTGGCTGGCTTTGATGAACAAATTACTTACATGGGATAATCTCCAGAAGAGAGGCTGGACCAGGCTTGGTATTTGTGCACTCTGTAGCGAGGATGAAGATAGTATTCAGCATTTATTTTTTCATTACTCTGTTTGGAAGAATGTACTTCTTATCCTGAGCGAACAACACCATATCACTCCTTCCTTCCAGTCTGATAATCTCTGCTCGTTTCTGGAAAATTGGACTGTCAGCTTTTCTAAGCATTCAGTTTGATGCTATCTCCTCTTTCACACCATGTGGGCTATCTAGAAAGCAAGAAATATCTTTATTTTTGAAGGGAAAAGAGTGTTTATCTTAAGCTTAATCCAACAAATAGCATACTCCTTGCAGATGTATTGTCCTCCTGTAAATAAGGCACTAATACAAAAGCGCGGATTTTTCCACGGAGGTTTTCCACGTTTCATACTTTTTGGTGTCAAATCGGAAGTAATAGGAACGATCCGTCGCTATATCGACGCCTCTCCGTCGCTATATCGACGCTTCCAATCTTATCCGTGGATATATCGACGCTTCCAATTTTATCCGTGGATATATCCACGCTTCCAATCTTATCCGTGGATATATCGA
>LPNX010721764.1:22769-37084 GCA_001517045.1 Pseudotsuga menziesii | reverse complement strand
CTCAAGAAACTCAGATGGCAGCACAGCAGACTGACCATGAATCAGATCTGGACGAATAACCCACAAAAAAGGCTGCTGGCTTGCCTCTAGACCCCATGCCAATTCCAAGAGTTCTTGGTCCTTCTCAAGAAACTCAGATGGCAGCACAGCAGACTGACCATGAATCAGATCTGGACGAATAACCCACAAAAAAGGCTGCTGGCTTGCCTCTAGACCCCATGCCAACTCCAAGAGTTCTTGGTCAGACATAACAGCTATGCTTCCGAAGCAAACATAAATAACTGAAGAGGGTTCCTGAGAGTCCAACCATTTCACACAACCTGTTTCTTCAGTCCACATGCTTGCAGAGATATTAGGGTTTCCACTAGATTCTGCAAATAAAAGTAGAGGGCCTATCGCATACAGGGAAGGAAGTCTGTTCCGGAGTGCGTCGAGCACAGGACGGTCGAGCTCATCAAATGTATTAAGTAATACCAAATCGGCTTCCAAAGCGGCCTGTGCTTCACTTCTTACAAACTCTGACATGTCTCTGCATCGCAAGGAGGTTGACAGATCTTTGACGCGCAAGGAAGACATTCCAGGAATGCAGGTGATTATTTGTTCCATGTATCCATTTGATAGACACTTATCATCTACACCAAACAATAAAATACAATATAAACTATAAAGTAAACAAGCAGCCTGTCTTTGCCACAAGGAATGTATAAAGAATTGTTAAAATGATTGGCGGAGGAATTAATATACCTTGGGCAGGAATATGACCATTGCCAACGAGAAGAGGGGAGAAGAAATAAGTGGAGAACCCGCAGGCACTGTGCGTCCAGAACGATATTCTGGGAATTCCCAGCTTCCTTGCGGTCTTCTGCGGAAACGAAACAAGCCCGTCGGAAATAATACATGTGAGTGGAGGAACGGCACCCTCAGTTTCTAAATGTTTCAACTTGTCCATCAGCTTGTTGAAATGCAGAGGGCCATTATCAGTGAAGGACCAACATTGCTCGGCCAGTTTGGAGGTCCGGCCATGCTCAAGAGGCAGGCCGTCTGGAATAGTTTCGAATCTAAAGTCGGGACAAGATTTAATGGAGTCCACCGATCCGGATTTGAGGAGGCGTTCTTGTATGTAGTCTGTATTGACGAAGGTGATAAAGAAGCCTCGAGCATATAACAATTTAGAAAGCTGCATCATGGCCTGAATGTGACCCTGCGCAGGGAAAGGGAGCATAAGAGCATGAGGTCGTTTGATCTGTAGCGCCATAGTCAAAGCAACAGATGTTAGAGCGGCAAAAACAATACGGAATAGGAGAGCCGAGCCGAACCGAACCGAACATGAAGAGATCGAATCGCAGATTTCCAATTTATATTGTATGGAAAGTTCGGTGAATAGAGCGTATAAAGCAACGACTCAGCGAGAAAGCCTCTGCCCACATGTCTATGTTGTTGGAATACACGCGTATCTACCGAGTTTCTGCGCGTATCCATTGATTTTATTGATTTCAGTGAATAGTAATATATAAAATATACAATTCTATCTTGTCAGGTAGGTTGGCTGCGTGAGGTTCGCAGGGTCGGCAATGGTGCATTTACAGAGGCATAGATACATGTGCAGAGATTCGATACAATGACGTATGCACTGCCGGAGAGAAATGTATATGTGTGCAAAGATTTAATGATCTACATAGACAATTGCATTACGATGTGCCACATTTCGATATCTCGGTATAAAAAATGTTGTTGTTTAAGACCCTACCATATATTATCATATGCAATTGGCAGCCACACAATATGAAAAATAGGCGTATGCTAAAAGTTCGACGTGCTTTGAGTTATTTGTGAAGATGACATTATTTGAGCCACACAAAATTAAGATTTTTTTAAACAAAAAATAATTAAATTTCTCAAAAAAAAACTAACTAATCTGACAAATATTTTGGATTTTTAATTTTTTTGGAAAAATATCCATATTTATGATGGTGAATTCAATTTTGGATTGCAATCAACATTGTATTTATAAAGAAGTGGTATATGATAAATATGAAAGAATCTTAAATAAATTTTAAATTTTATTATTTTCTAAAACAATGCATTAAGTTGGTAATTGTGGTGGTTAAATGACCATACTTTATTGGTCAATTTTGGCATGGCTTATCCAACGGTATAATGTCTTAGAAGTGAATTACACTAATCCAAGAGGCATTATGTTTTATGTCTTATACATGAGGGAATAAATTACACCTATATTTTTGTATCAAAGAGGTGCATTCTACAACCCAGTAGGGAAGAGATGTGTAATTCTTTCCATGCTCATCTTAGAGTTGTCAAATGTCCTTTCTAAAAAATAATAAAATATTATTAAAAATAACATGTAGACTTAAATTAAATATAAATTATTTAGAATTGCATATATATAAAACAATATAAATTAAAACCATAAACATTGGATTACACATGTTCTCAACTTTTCAGTTTGAGAGAGTTTGAGAGACTTGATCCTTCTCAAAATGTGGTTCACCAATTGTTAGAGGGTTACTCCACGGAAATACGTGATATTCAAACTATTCACAACATATCACAACATTTATTTCAAAGGGCTCCACAAGAGCATCATGTCACTTACAAGAGTAGAACCTGGGTGGGAAGGGTAACATTCATTCCTCCCAACCATCCAAGCTACATCTTCTCGATGCTTGGTAGATCTCTTTTTTAGATAGATCTAAAATGATTTGGTATAAATCATTTTAGATCTATCTAAAATGATTTGGTATCCAAAAAGAAGACTTCACTGAAAAGCATCAACCCTATGAGGAAATAGTTCATTTAACTTGACATTTAATTTCGTTTTCGATAGTCATCCTAGTGAATAATTAACACAACTAAATACAATGTGTCAGATGTTTTACGTTTTCTTGATGTTCAAAGGGAACGGGGCGTGAATACAAGGTATGAGAGGTTTAATTTTAGGATTTTTTTTTAAGTTAAGGGAATGAAAGAGGATAAAGGTTATAAATATGTTGTTGTATCTAGAGGAGTGAGGTATTCAATAAAAGTGAGATGGTGTGAAGTAAAGTAATATTAATAAAAATAAAAAAATAATAATTATAAAAATACCTCTAAGTTTAGTAAATAAAAAAATATATGTAATATCATAAAATAAAAGAATTATGAATAATAATGCTTAAAAAATTAAAAGCTTAAAATTTAAATTTTAAATAAAAATATATGTAATATCATAAAATAAAAGAATTATGAACAATAATGCCTAAAAATAAAAAACTTAAAATTCAAAACTTAAACTTCAAGCAAGAGATAGATCTAATTGCATAAGTGTAGGATTTTTAAAAAATTACAAACTCAATAAATTGGATCCGTTTAGATATTTTCTTATAGTATGATTTGATAGAAAAAAGAAAAAATCATATTCTATAGCTAAGGCCACACAATATCTATTGATAACAATTTAGGACACCATTGTGCAAACATAACTTTGATATGATCGTAGGATAACTAACGAGGATTCCATTAAACTCTGCTACGTAGCATACTGAGATTAGTGATGATCAGAAGTTCAATTTTTTTTCTTGGTGTTGATTCATTTTGTTGAGTGTCTGTTTTGTTTCTACTTATGTTGCCATTAGGTCTAAGATTCAAGAAATTGGCTATTTTTTTCTTTATAATTTCAAGATATATAATACTTATCACTATTGATTAAATAAAACTTCGATTTGGGTACCATTCTGCATCTTCTATTCGACTAGCTACTCAAGATTTGCCTTCCATATGTTGAAAGGCGTTCTTGAACACTGAATTCAAGTCCAACCAAAATCTGTTCTGCTGGGATATGTTTTCTCATGCTTCTCTACATCTCATACTTTTAGCAAGTTTAATTGGTCAATCTATTTAGACCTAATAACATAACATGTATCATACGTTGGC
Source organism: Pseudotsuga menziesii (assembly GCA_001517045.1). NCBI lineage: Eukaryota > Viridiplantae > Streptophyta > Pinopsida > Pinales > Pinaceae > Pseudotsuga > Pseudotsuga menziesii. The sequence continues at coordinate 33,154 of LPNX010721764.1, read as the reverse complement.
ATGTTTGATTTGTCAAACTATTTAGACCTAATAACATGTATCATATGTTGGCATGTTTGATTTGTCAAACTATTTAGGGGTAATAACATTTATTAACCACTTAGCTTGGGAAGAGATGGTGAAAAGTATTGTGATCAAATATGTAAGTGGTAATTGGTAACGGAGATGGTGAAAAGTCTTGTGATCAAATATGTAAGTGGTAATTGGTAACGGAGATGGTGAAAAGTCTTGTGATCAAATATGTAAGTGGTAATGGGTAACGGTTTGTTTCGCACCCCTCAGTTTTAAGTTGTAAACTGTTTTGTGGTCAATTATGTAAGTGGTAATGGATTGTGTATGTGTTAACCTTAAGAGTATGGTGAGTATGTAATGGAACTTGTGTGGTGCTTCACACATGTATTACCTATATTAAGTTTAAAAGTACCCTAGTGTGGGTGGTGGATGGGGTGTGTAATAGGCAGTTGAACGTTGGATTCAAAGTTGAATCAAATCTATTGATTGGTCTTTATCTAATGGTTCATAGTCATTGTGGGGTGCTTATTTCGACCTTGTCTCAGCAAAGAATTGAAGAAATATTGGAAACATTGGCGGCACAGAAGAGATAGGAGACTGATCTAGAGGATAATCATGCAGACATGGGGCATATGATTTAGGATGTTGAACTCGAGACACACAACTATATATTGGAAGATGGAGATATTTTGGGCAAGGCTATGATGGATAATGTAGAGGAGAAGAAGGTGAAGGAGACGAAACTCAAGACACACTATTTATGACAATAATTACTTTATATTGGCAAATGAAAATATATTGGTCGATGAAGATATTTTGGGAAAGGCTATGATGGATAATGTAGAGGAGAAGAAGGGGAAGGAGATGAAACTCAAGACACACTGTTTATGAAAACAATTACTTTATATTGGAAAATGAAGAGCCTTTTCTGATGGATAATGCAGAGGAGAAGGAGATCCACCTTTTATGATGTATAATGCAAAGGAGAAGGAGACCCAACTAATATAAAATGAAGAGCCTTTTCTTATGGATAATATAGAGGAGGAGGAGACCTAGCTTCAACTGTAGGAGACTCGAGCTTGAGACACACTGTTTATGAAAACACTTACTTTATTTTAGCAAATGAAGATAATTTTGGAATAGGATATGATGGATAACACATAGGAGAAGCAGACCTAGTTTTAGCTATAGGAGACTTAGGCTCAACTCAAGAGGGTAGAGGCTATCCTCAAACAAAGTTGAGCGCCAGGATTAATGTACTAGCCAAGGTCACCATATAGATGGTTTTGAGAGAACAAGTCTCTCCAGGGGAAAACTAGGTGATGGTGGTTTTGAAAAAATGATAGCTACTTTAGGCTTTAACTTTACGATATTTGCTCCCATTTTCTGAGCTTTAATTTAAAAAAAAATAGTTTAGATTTCATATAGAAATTGACTATTTTGTGATTGCTCTAGCTTCCTTAATGATAAGCCAAAACACAAGTATATACATAATATTATTTATTTAATAATAAGACAAAACAATAATATAATATGTACCCAAGTTTTAAAAAAATTAATTTTTTAATATTTTCATAAATATTTTATTTATTTTACGATTCTTTTGATTTTCTTATAATTAAAATCTCATTGTCAAATACAAATATATTGTTATAAGTAATAGTATATGTACACTTTTTTTAAAGTAAAAACGACTATAAATTACATCTAGTACATTGTGTTTGTTAGTCTGATATCTTCATGCATATGCATTCATACCAATTCAACATCTTGGACACTTACTTTTGAAAACTGGCCCTCCCTTATAGGAGAAAACAAGGACTTTACACTATCTTGAAAATCTTTTAGACACATACAACTTTTAATAGACCTATTAGCAATAGTATAAATGAGAAAAACAACCATATCATGTACCTATATTTACCTCAAAACTATAATTAATAAAATGGAAACACAACAAATGTCATGGAACCTAGAAGCCACCCATTGTTCCAATCTCACCTCTGTCTATTACAGGTCCGCGTTCGAACTCCTTGTAGCAATAACCCGAGGAAGAGACTAAATACCCATCTTGTTGTCTATGACATCGATATTTTTATGCATCAGGTGTGCATATGCATGGTGATCCTTCCAAAATTAAACCAACACCTTGTCACCTTTCTCCTTTTCTTCTCGTTCCATCAAGAGCATAAGCCAAAATCCCCTTCATTATCCAAAACACGAAAATTGTCCGCTCATATAGTGTCTGACAAGATTTGGTCATGTTCGGGTCAATAATCCACTCATCCAGGGCCACAAATTCCTCTGCATGTATCTCATCCTCCAATTCATTTGAGATAACATGCTCCATCTTCTCTATTTCCATATGAATTGATTACAGAATGGTGGATTTGTACATCCATGTCGCCTAGGAAGCCCTTAATTGTTCGAGATCTGCATGTTTTCCACCCACCAATTGTTTCTCCTTCCCTCTTGCATTATGCTCCACCCCTTTTACGTCAGCTTTCTTCATTGAACTAGAGTGAATACTATTGACCTCTATCTAAATTACTTTCACAAATAGCGAACACAACTCCACCTCCCAACTTTTCCTTTCATACAAACTGTCTCTTTGCATCTCATGATCACTTTTAATGCCAATTATTGTTGTGATTAAATGATATGCAACCAAATCGTTTCTCATATAGATGACAACTTCATCCTTAACTTGTGAAGACATTCCCAACAATGTGAAATCATTTACCACATGTTGCTTGTCAGGCTTACTGCATCATGTTATTGCCTTTGTACCTCCCTTCCAATCGCCCCTTCGTCCCATCATCCCCTTTGGAGACTTCATTTCGTTTCCTTTAGAGCAAATTTGGGGTCTAAAATGGGCATCCTAAGGAAAAATAATAAAATAATAGTTAAAATAATAAAATAATATTTATGAATTTTGGAGGAAGAGGAAAAAAATTACTCTTTTTTTCTTCGTATTTTCAACATTTAAGCAAGAGCACTCATCTGCATTCAACCAATTGTCTCACTCGAAATTTAAGTAAAACCACAAGGAAATATGTTGAAAGTACCAAGAAAAAATTAAATTTTTTAATGACAAATAAGTCAACCATTATGGTTGAAATTTTTTCTTGAAATTATACTGATTCTTAAATTCAAACTCATCAAATAATTATGGTTTACACCTAGCTTAACCTACCCAAACAAAGAAATGGACTTTTAGACACTTGTTAGCATGTTTGTCACAACTTCCCCTATGTCATGTTGATCCTCCCCATCCCAATTACTAGCTGTACACATTAATTATATGTAAAAAAATAAAATAAAATATTATATTCAATGTAATTAAACAAAATTTGAAAAATCTAATATAATATAATAGAGTATTTTAATAAAATGAGCATATTAGAACATATAATAACTAAAATATTAAGAATATTTAAACATAATACTATTATAACATTAATATTAAATATTATATTATTAAATACTAATTTTTTTTAGCATTATACAATCAATACTAAATATTCTAGTATTAAATATTAATAAAAGAATAATATAATAAATTACCATTAAATTTTCTTATATAATATTATAAAATTTATAAAAATAAATAAACGTGAGTATGCTAAATTAGATTAAGTTGTGAGTATGCTAAATTAAATTAAGTTATAATTAAGATTGTTTAATATATAGATAATGTTTATTTAAAAATTTAATTATTAAATATTTTTATATAATATTTATTGACTTTATAAAAAAAATAATATACTAAATCATATTAAATAATGGTTAAGCATTTTTAATATGTAGATAGTGAACCTAGAATAATATCATTATACAATCACTACTAAATATTTTAGTATTAAATAGTAATAAAAGAATTATATAACAAATTACCATTAAATTTTCATATATAATATTATCAAATTTATAAAAATAAATAAATGCTAAATCAAATTAAGTTATAATTTAGATTTTTTAATATATAAATGATGTTTATTTAAAAATATAATTATTAAATATTTTTATATAATATTTGTTGAATTTATAAAATAACTAATATACTAAATCATACTAAATTATGGTTTAGCATGTTTAATATGTAGATGATGTTTATCTAAAAATATAATTATATAATTGATGTTATGTGATGTTTTTGACCTCAAAACCAAGGCCAGGGTTACCAAGAACTCAAGGGAAGGATGAATAAAGGTAATGCACAATAAAATAAGGTTATCTAAGGCTAGACCAACATGTTAATAAACAAATTAAATAAAACAATCAGCTTTTTAAAAGACAAAGGCCAAGGTTACTAAGAAACCCAAATAACAAACAAATTAAATAAAACAATTAGTTTTTTAAAAGAATGCAAATTTGCGATGCATGTCATTTTCTATATGCACATGCAATACAAGGTAAATGAAAACATAAATGTAAACAGGTTTGAGTGAGCTATCAACATTTATCTAAACATCAAATATCAGATTTAATACAACCATTTAACCATCAATATAATCAGATTAACAATTGTTATAAACCATTTAACCATATGTTTTTTCTGTAGATCTACATGATTTCGGGGCTCTCCTCAAGGAGATCTTTCTTTTGATTATAAAAATGGTAGTTATAAAAAAGGGTTGTAACTTGATCATTTTTTACCAGAATTTTTATTATAACGTGTTTTTTGAATTGGAAACGCCATTCTGAATCCACCATCGCGTCCAAAACAGAAAACTAGGTATTTTTGGGCTTCCTTCCGGTAATAAAAACGACAGTTATACAAAAGGGTTGTAACTTCGTCATTTTTTACCAGTTTTTTTATTATAACCTATTTTTGGAATTGGAATAACCATTCTGGATCCACCAACATGACTAGAACATACAACTGGGCATTTCTGGGCCTCCTTTCGGTAATAAAAATGCCAGTTATAAAAAAAGGTCGTAACTTGGTCATTTCTTACCGTTTTTTTATTATAACCTGTTTTTGGAATTGGAGCAGCCATTCCAGATCCACCAATGTGACCAGAATAGAATAATGGGGTTTTGTAGATACATTTTTTCATAGGGTTGTAAGTGAAAGTTTCTCCTCTTTTCTTTACTGTGTTTCTAACTGTGCTTTTGCAGATTCAGATCAGTAAAGTGTAATTGTTTTCAAGTTCTTCACTATTTTTCTGTCATTTTTTAGTATTAAGGTTTCTTATTTCTTGACAAAATTTCACTCATTATGACTTCCAAAGTAGCTTCCGTTCCTGAATTAGTTGGTTCTAACTAGCTTTCCTGGAAGAGAAAGATGATTGAAGTTCTCATGAATAAGAATCTTTGGAGGCTAGTTAATGGTGAACATAAGACACCTACTGCTACTGATGATTTAGCTATATGGGAAGCTAAAAGTGATCAAGCAAGGGGGCTCATTGGTCAAACTGTTGTAGATAGTCTTCAGGTAAGTATTAAGGCAGAAGAAAGCCCGCTTCAGGGATGACAAATTATTTCCTCTTTATTTGATAAATCTGATGATGTTTCTGCATATTATCTTGAAAAGAAGATCTTTGACCTTGAACCTGCTGACTTTGAAAGAGTTGAGTTATATCTTGCTGAATTGAAAACTTTAAATGAGAAATTAAATAGTCGTGGTAAAGATTACAAGAAAACTGACAATGCTCTTATTATTCTTGTAGATCGTAAAATTCCATCTTGTTTTGATATGTTCATCCAAACTAGGAATAGAGCTCTAGAATTGTCTCAAAGTACTACGAAGCAAACTTTTGATGATTTTTGTAAAGGATTGATCAATGAGCAAGAAAGGTTAGTTGTTTCAGGATAACTCACACCTAATAAAGCTCTAACTGCACTTAATAAGAATCATAAGAAAAGTTTTAATAATGCTAAAGGTTCTAATCCTTCTAATACTAATTCTGGACATGCTTCTCATGCTTCTAATGAAAATAGTAAACACAAGAAAGTGTATGATCCTTGTAAACATTGTGGTAAAACTAATCATCCTGAAAATAATTGTTTTAAAGCAAAACGTTTAATGGCTAAAGCTAAAAAGAAAACTTCTCATGACTCTCAAGTAGCTTTATGTGCATTTGTTGTTTTGCCTAATAATTCTTCTTCTAACGTGGAATGGATAATGGATTCTGATGCATCTAAACATATGCCTGGTGATGCTTCTTTATTTACTTATTATGATTGCAGAGGTTATCTTTTTCCTACCTGTCTCTAATGTTCCTATATGGAAGCATTGACATTTTCAGGGCATTCATCTCTTGCATATTAACATCATACTAATAAGAAATGCACCTATGCTTCAGATTAGTTTCTTGATGACTAAATTTTCATATATTTAAGTGAAATATTTGGCTCACTATTTATATGTTGTGGCTAACACTTAATGTGTAAAAGTAACTTCATTTTCCTTAATGAGCAAGTTAATCTTTTATTTTATCATATTATGTTGTCATTCCTTTATATGATGTTTGCTAACCTATGATATATAAGAATTTTCGTTTCTGTATGAGCAATTTTGTTTTATGATCTTTATATGCTTTAATCTTGAAAGTTCTTGTGCATATAAGTTCTCTGTTTAGGCTTTCACCTTATTCCAGAAGTAATGAAGCGCCATCTTCTATTGTTAAAGTCATGATGTTCATCTGTATGATATCATTTTCGATGTATAGACCATTGGGGTCTTGTTTCTTTGATATTTGAGGTCTTCTACAGATATTTATATTGCACCTTGATTGGAAGAATGTATGCTATCCGCATGTGTATTGGCCATCTCGGTTTTTTTGTACATTGTTGTGGTGTTCTTAGCCACATGTTCTGTTGTATCGGTCGTCAGAAGGTATCTATATACTGGGGTGGATGTTATATCAGAGTTCTTCAGCTATCATGTATGGTTGTGATGATTCTTGTGGTGATCTGAGCATCTTGCGATTGGATTACGTTACATGTTCTCGGCATTTTATTGTTGGGTCTTTCATTGTATAACCTGGTTCATGTGCACTTTCATGATTCAATGAGAAGCGGTTGTTCATTGTCAAATTCCATCAGCCAAAGTGTTCTTCTTATTTGCAGCTTTGGTTCTTCTGGAAGTTGTCATCAAGGGGGAGCAGTAATGACTCCTTCTTTCCTTAGTGTTAGTGTGGGCTCTTCTCCCAACCATTATTAAAGGGGAGTGTTGGAATATATTATATTCCTTGGAAGGTAATAATGTCTTTGTATTATGTCAGAAGTTGTCTACAATCTTATGTAAAAGAGTAATACATTTAACCCATAGTTATATGGTGTTGTATTTACTTATGTAGAGTATTTGTCCATGGTATTGTATTAAAAGATGTTATTTTGGAGAATTATATTATCCCACATGCAATATGTGAGAGTAATTCCTCCTCATCTATTAGTCTATAATAGGGTCAAGTGAGTCTCTACATATCATGTATTCTTGATGTAGTAGTGGTACTATTGTGACATTGTTGTACATCATCTATATTCTTTGGGGTATTTGTGCTTTGCTCTCTTGTAATATTGGAGAAGAAAGTTTGGAGATAATAGAAGACTACCTTCCCGTGGATGTAACCCATCAGGGTGAACCACGTATATCAGTGTTCTCTTGTCCTTTTATTTTCATGTTCTTATCTTTTATGATATGTTGTTGGTTTCTTAGATAACTTAACTAGTTTAGCTTGACTCTACTATTCTAACATTAGGGAGGAGACGGAGGCTAGTGCGTGAATGGGCAAGAAGCAATGGGAGTGTGGAAGATGAATATGGAGAGGTGCACGTGAAAGCATAAGCTTGAATATGGAGATCGCAGGTATATGGGGAGGAGCAAGCGAAGGAGATGTGGGAGAGTGACCAGGATATCAACATGGTTAAGTGGAGCAACGTTGAGGGACTAGAGGGATGTGCAGCGATGAGAGCATTGGGAGAATGTGCAACAATGAGAGGAACGCAAGGGTGAAGAAAGAGGGAAGGACGTGAAGGGAGGTGGAGAGGGTGTGAAGAAAGAGGTTCACGCATGAACTAGAGTAGTGGGGAGAGAAGGGATGTAGTAGTGATGTGCAGAGAGGAGAATGGGATGAGGCTTGAAGTGGAAGATGGGATGCAATGAAGGCTGGAGCGACGTGATGGGACTAGAGCAGATGAGCTGAATGTGATGAGAGTGATTGAATGAGGTGGAGATGAGATGCAATGGTTGGGGTAGTGGGTGAGCCTTAAGCTCTGATACCACTTGTAAGAGTGTGCGATAGTGAATATTGAAGGGTGTGCGATAGAGTGGATGCAGGTGACCACAAGGTTGTGGGATAAGAAGATGGGCATGGGGATCGTTATGGGAATGTAGTGCATGGGTAGGAGGAATGAATATAAAATTTCTAGTACCCACAGGAAGGAAAGGAAGCTGAAATAAGTTGTTGCAACATTCGAGTGCTTAGGCCGAATAGAGATGATGTCTGCATCAACACTTGCATCAGAAATGAATGGTGAAATGGCAGCATGATTATGATGGATGAGTTGTCGAAAGTCGCAACAACCTCTTTCGACTGCAAGAAGGGACTACGACCAAAAAAGAATATGTTGCGGCATTCAAGTTCTCATGTCAAGAAGTGTTGGGAGAATGTGCAGTGATGAGAGTATACATAGGGGTGTTGGAGCTGGAGCGCAGGAGGTGTTAGCGATGAGGGGAGCGATGGGAGATGGATGGGAATGTGCAACAAGAGGATCAATGAGAATGGATGGGAATGGGAATGAGAGATTTCCTGAGGGCGTCGAGTGTGTGTTCGAGAGACAATACTCTGATACCACTTGGAAGGACTCATCCTTATATAATTATCATAATTGATAATATATATTTATTTATTATTGAATTTATAATTTATTACATTTGACAAATTTACATTTTATATGGAAGCTAACCTATGAATGGTCGGACCCTCAAAAGAGGTGACCTTTGACCATTAATACTAATTAACCTCATTGTTAATTAAATAATAATAATAGTAATATACTTATTTAGGTATATTACACTTGATATGAGGCCATAGATCCACACGAGAGGTACTCTCAAACCAAAAGGTATGGTGCACTTATCTCAACACTAGGAACACTATCACACAAAAACAATTGATTCTCAGTCATATCGAAACCTTTTTCAATGAAACAAAAAGTATTCCTTACTAGAAACATCATTCCGAAAAAAAAAATGGAACAAGTATCACAACCTAGAATTGATTAGAAATAACTTAACTAGAACATATGGTTTCTCCCTTTTCACATTGTCAGAAACCATAACTACACCTTTCTCCATATAAACTTTCCCTTCCATCTAGACAACCTGGTGTAATGGGATTCCATTCACTACATAAGTCCCTAAGGACATCACCATCCACCATCAAGATTCACATTCTAGATTTAGAAAGGGACAAACAATGGGATAAGGATTCATGTTGTGTTATGCACATTCAATATCCATTCCCCATTATAGAGTATTCAAACCTCATTATAGGGCCTTCAATATTCAACAATTCAATGCATATCCTACTTGAGAGAATGTGTTTCCATAAAAGAGATCAATCCACTTCACTGGAGAGCTCAAGAGAAAAACCAGAGAAGAGAATAAGGGAAAACTCATTCCAATACACAAATATCCATTCGTATCCCTAAGTGAGTGACTCAAATTATAAGAGTGGTATCTCTAAAGGTTAGAATCCAAATCTATTGATGAGAGAGAGGAGTTAATTATTCATTATATTTCTTCCTAGGATAGAAAAAGGAGGAGTAAGGAGGGAGTTTCACATTTTTCAAGGAGTGCAGGAAAAATATAGTTAGTGAGGGTGCATGAGTGGATCAAGAGCACCTCAAGAGGCTAAGGATGGCGCACTAGGCAAGTAAACCCCCACGAATCATCAAAGGGGACTCAATAATTTCTCCATAAACCAAAAAAACCAAAAATAGGGTCCAACAAGTAACGTTGGGAAGAGCAACAACTTCTAATCCCAAACCCCCTCACATGGAATCCATGGCCCTCCATTCTCCTTAGTTTTCCATGTTGAAGTTACTTATTTAATTAAACAACAACAACAAAAACAATGTCCAAATTCCATAGTCCAGGAACCTACTTCTCAATAATAAACAAAACAAAATAACATATGTCCAATGCTTGAAAACCAGGGTATTACATCACCCTCCCCCTTAAAACAATGCATGGTCTTTGATGCATACTCATTACATACATGCTGCAACACAAAATTTCAAAAAAAATGAGGGCATGCTTCCCTCATAACATCTTTAGGACTGTAATGGGTCCACTGCATATTTATCTACTTGATTTGTCGATTCCTTAGCAGCTTGAATTTTCTACCCAATATGGAAAC
>LPNX010721764.1:4202-22620 GCA_001517045.1 Pseudotsuga menziesii | reverse complement strand
ATCTTCATATATGCATGATATCCATTATTATATGCAAACTCTACCAAATGTAAATATTCTTTCCACTTAGATGGTTGATCGATCTCATACATTCTCAACATATTATGAATCACTTGATTAAATATTTTTGTGTGACCATCTGTCTAAGGATGGTATGGTGTAGTCATGTTTAAATTTGTGCTAAATCCTTCAAACAATCCTTTCCAAAAGTTAGATGTAAACTTTGCATTGTCTATTTGACGATATAACTTCTGAAATTACATGCAGTGTGGCAACCTCTTTCATATAGATGTTTGCAATGTTAGTTGTCTTAAAACCCCAATTTCATTAAACTTGGACTAATCTCAGTCTAAGCGAACATGGATTTACCATGAATATCAGTTTCCAATACTTGAAATCCTAGTTTCCAATATATGATATATTGGCTTACTATACTTGATATATCAATTTCCAATAGTTTTGGTTTCAGTTTCCGATACTATAGATGTCAGCTTCCTATACATAAGTTGTTGGTTTCCACAAAATGATATATTGGTTTCCAATGGGGTTGTTCCCATAATGTAAGAGGAACAAGATAAGGAGACACTTCCCTTTCTTTCTTCTGAAGAGGAGGAGCCATGATCCACTAATCTATGGTCCATTGGTACACTAGGATGCATGAGTCAGGTGGAAATAATAGGATTTGAATTATCTAGAGGAGGGTTTCAACCATATTGTAGAACCGTCATGACTACAACCATCATGATTATCATTCTTATTCTGAACCCATTTCCACTACGCATGCTTCTAAAAAGAAGGAGTCACTACCCTTGCTTACGCTTAACTTGTCATTCTCATCCTCAAGACAGAGAGGAGGAGTGTCCCCCGAGATTGGAAGGCATGTTTATCAAACTTATTTTGAAATCTATATGTTTGTAAATCACATATATGTTGTAGAAATTTGCAGTATAATTTAAGAGGGAATGTTGGAGATTAATTTATCTAGCCACGATTTGTATGTACTCATAATTATATGCATTTTAACTACTATTAGAAAATTACACGTATGAGAAAATTTCATATCAGTGCAACTATAGGAAGTCTACTTGGTATACTATCTCAAGAGTACTTTGAAACATGAATAAAACAATATTAATTCAATAACCAGTGGCAGTCTCACCTTGGTCCTAGTTTCCGAAACAACAACGTTTCATACATTCAAAGTAAAGACATTTTTAATTCAAAAGCCCAGTGGCAGTCTCGCCTCGGTCCTAGGTATTCTCAAAGCACATCATTCCCATTTCATTTATACAACAGTGAATACAAGGGGGGATTAATTCATCTCTTCCCCAGTCCTATTGTCTTTTATATTAACTGCATTCTTTTAGAGATCCTAAGATATGAATAATGACGAAAGAAAGAGGAGAGGAGAACAAGATAATGTAATAGATCTAGGAAACTTCCCTCAACTCCAAATCTCATAAAAAATGATGAACCTCCATTTGCACATATTTGGATGATTTTTTGTATGCTTCTGATGCTAGTTGTGCCCTCTAATGATGGACACGTGCCTTTCCACATTTATGGAACCCACATCTTTTTTCTAATGCTTTCATAATTGATTTTGGGGATATTCAACCCTAGTATGGATCACCCACTGAATTCAAATTCTCGTGCACATATTTCTATCTAGTCGTTGAAGAAACGAAACTGATTTTGGTACTGAACAACATTGATGTACCCTCTCTGGTATCGAACAAAATCTATGAGTAAAAGTTTTCAAACTAATGCTGGTGAAGACTATCCAATGCTATGCTAGGTAAGGATGGTTGTAAGAAGGGATACACACTATATTGCAGTACCACAATATGAATCAGACTCAATAGAAGTAGCATGGTCCTCATCGCATTCATCCAAGCTCCCAAATCATAACTCTCTCAAGCCTCCCTAAAATGTAATAAATGCATAATGAATGATGAGAGAGTTAGATGTTTATTTTTTTTTATATAAACAATACAAATTTGAAGCTTAACAATCCTAAAAAAATAAAAAACAACACTAAACAACCATTCCAATGCTTAAAAATGAACCCCCATGGATTATTTCTGCGATCTCGACTCTACAGTTCTTTTTCGACCTTTCTGATTTTGGGATCGACAACTCAGAAGACTCTTGTATCTATTGTTTAGTAGGTTCTGGCTTCCGATTTTTTATGTCAGGATCGTTAAGTCGGAAGGGATAGTCCGTAGCTATACTGACTCTACAATTCTTTTATGATATTTTTAATTTTAGGATTGACACCTTGGAAGATTTTTGTATCTGTGTTTTGGCAGGTTCCGACTTCCAATTTTTGATGTTGAGATCAGTAAGTCAGAAGGTATGGTTCGTATAAAATTTTAAAAGTGACACAATCTAGGATTTCCTACCTACCTGTTGTATTTATCCTCATGTCTTAACTTGTGTCCTTACGTCGTCAATCCTCGTGGCTTGCTTCTAGGATGACCATGTGATCTGATCTTGACCTTTGACGATGACAAGTCTCGTAAAATATCATCATATTCCATTACGCATCATATTTTGAAGAAATGTGATATATAATCTAAACCATTGACGACAAGACTCTCCTCCTATCTTTGCTGCCAGTATTTGACCTGCCCATGTCTGTGATTCGCTTTCGTGAGATGCGAGATTTAATCTTGGCATATGGAGATGGACATCTCCTTTTTACATTTAATTAACGATCCTCTACCTTTCAATGGTCTAGATATATTCTGACTATATGTGACGCTTCATTGTCTTCGTCGGTAGGGAGAGGTCTTGCTAATTTTTTTTTCTTGTTATAGGATTTCAACTTGTCGTGATTAATATCCTGGGGAGATGCATCATTGTGTCTAAACCGCCGACGAAAAATCCTATCTATTACATGTTTCACATATCTCAAGACTTCCAATGGGCTAGATATGATCTAACTATATATGCAACACACTTAGGGTCATTGATAGGAAGCTCCCGCCTTTATAGTTACTGCACAATCAAGGCCTACAATGATTTAGATCTATCTTGAGAAGTTGCGATATTTAATCATATTCATTGGTGGGTTTATATTGTCCTTTTACTTGTCTTGATATCGTATTTTTACCTCTCGTTTTACTTCTCTTTTTAATCATAGAATTTCTCTGCCTTTTCATTTCTTCTCTTCATTAGATAAATGCAACATTGGTGGAAATGGGGGTACAACTCTTCTCTTGATTGGATAAATGCAACATTGGGTAAATGGCGGGTATAGAGTAGGCGACAACATGCCCTTCGTTGAAACATATCCCCTGGCAGACTCCATAAATAAAAACACAATAATAAAATTTTGCAACATCAGATTCAGAGCTTTATGCATGATCCAAATTTTTTATTGAGGGTTGAGAACTATCATTGAAATTTTGTTCATTTGAGAAATTCCTCATTGAAAAACATCCATATCATAGATTATAAACCAAAATTGGTTTCATATACTCCATATATAATTACAAAAAAAAGTATCAATATAAATACAATATTGTATTACATAACTATAACATTTACCATGAAATAATTTTCCAAGTATCTAAAATGAAAACCACATTTTTCAAGTCTCTAAAACGAATAAATAGGAACAATTTCTATAAGCATTTTCAAGTATCTCTCCCACTACAATTTCTCCAATAGCCTTAGCTGTTGTCTTAATTACTTCTACTATTATGGTAGTATGGTCTATATCGAACCTTTGCTGATAGAACCACTCCTAAAAATATCTTAGATCCATCTCTTGATTAAATCATCCTTCTTCTCTATCTTCATTTTATGTTGTAGTTACAAACGCTACAATAGGATCCATGGCATTATGCCATTCATTCCTTTCAACGTAAACATAATCTATCTCCTCCAATGTAAAATTATTAACCCCCAAAAATTCCTCAATAATATTTAATATTCAATCTTGAATATAATTTCAATTTTAAATTCACGGATTGATTTACTTACCTTTTCCATGTTGAAAAGTTCAGGGCCTCTCTCTTCTACAACAACATCTTCACCTCTTCCTGTAGTGAATAATCCATCACTTTCATCCTCTTATATGCCTATATTGGCACAATAATATTCATAACTCAACTCTTCCTTGAGCGTAACCTCAAGAGATTCATCGTCTTCTTCCTCCACTAGCAAGTTTTGTGCAACTTTTCGTACTCACTCCTATGGAACCACTATAGAGTGTTCATCATCAACATATTTCCTTGATGGATCCTCTTCATCATTAACTACTGCGAAGACAACTTCATATTAATCATTAAAATTCATATTTTGTCATGCATCTACACAGTGCACTTCACTAGTTGCAAACTCAACAACTTGTATATCTTTTTATACAAGAGGCTTGTTATAAATTTCATTAAACATATTGGCAACAACTTTAGTGCTACACTTAGAATTAAAAACTCTTCTTACAACATCATCAACTTCACTATAATATTCATTAATAACAGTTGCAATATCAAACAAATCAATGAGAAAATAATTAATACAAATAAATATGCACATTGGAACTTTTTTGTTTTCCATTTCTCCCTCACCATACACCAACATAGTGGGATTTACTTTGTCCTCAACACGAAACTCTTCAATAAAACACATTCTTCTTGAGTAGATTCTTCCTTTTCTTCCTCATCATCAATCAAAGTTGTTGGGTTCACTGGATCACTAGTTGCAACATTGCCAACATCATTTTCTTCTTCATCTTTCTTTTCAACTTCATCATTGTTATGTATATCGACATACTGGGATACATGTATTGATTCATTGGAAAATTCATCATCATAATCATCAACAATATACCTTGTTGGATTCATAAAGGCAGAAACTTCTAACACGGTAGTTCTATAGTCTTCTTCCACGGGTAATAAACTACTATGGGATTCTCAAACCTCAATATGCAGATGCTCTATTTTGTTGACATATACTTCATATACCTCATTCTCTTCTATTCTCTCTTCTTCAACAGAGTCTATATTGAGTTCTTTAACCTCTATTGCTGCTAAAATAAATAAAAAAGCCTCATCTTCTTTTTTCACTTACACATCATCCACTATTTTATATGAACAGTGGGATTCATCTTACTCGTCTGCATGCATAACTGCACACACAAACTTTTTCATCCTTCTCCTTTGCTTCAATCAGGAGAACTTCATATTCAACATCCACTAGTGTAAATACACTGTGGGATTCACCACATACATGGTTGTATTCTACTTCTATTGCATGATTCTCTATTGACTCTTTTTTAGTCAATAACTTGGCTCTAATCAACATCACCCCCCTTACACTAAACTCCATCTTCAATTTTTTCCATGATTCTCTAGCAATGGCGGCTTCTTTTACAACATTAAAAATACTATAATCTAAAGCATGATGGATGAGAAATAATGTTAAGGTTTCCCTAACCTCATCTCGGGGGTCTTCATATCCATTCACAATAAAACTCTATATTCCTTCACAATGAATGAAGGATTCCATCTTAGCAAACCAAACTTTAAAATTCTTACCATTGAAATGTGTGGGTGATCCAAGATCAATTATGCACCCATCATTTTTTACCTGAACTTTATCATCTTCATGGTTTATGGGATCCTTTGCTAAAGCTGGAACCTCTACATATACCTCTACAAAATATTCGTCTTCAACTCGACTATTTGTTCTTTTGATTTCTTTGAGTCTTGTTTGTTGACCCATATCTCTTTTTATAGCTTACTAGTGCTCAACAACTTGCACCTTAACTAGGCAGTCGAAACTCAACATTGTAGCTTGGTGATGATTGGATCACACAACCCTTATTCCAGGGTCCTCTTCCTCACAATCACAACTATCAAATACCCTAAGCTTATGCTTGACCTCACATGACACCACACAAAAAAAAATAGGACTTTAGATAATAACACACTACTCAATATGACATATGTTATAACCTACAAAAAAACTTCGTATGATGCTTCACATACATATACCTTTTCCACTCAACTCATTCATGATGAGTTTTGGTAACGACATGTTGCATAAACTCCAGTTGAATACACTTTCTTAGGACTAACAAACTCTGTAATTGTGTCACTCTTGAACTGGAGATAGACAAAAAAACCCAATAAATTATGACCCATAGCTTTTGTTACACTAGGGATTTCCTTCCCCTTAAAACCACTCAGATACTTCTACTCACAATACCAAAGCTTACTCCAACTGGAGCACTTATGACTCAATAGACACCACCTTACAATATTCATACTAAACCCTCACTATACTTGTAGATGTACAAATCTACCTTGCTTTCCTCTTGAGTACTCTTCACACAACCTGCATCGGGATGAATCAAATTATCAATAAGTGTACAACCAATTGGACGATAACTCAGCTCAACAGACTCTTAAGACACAAAAGAAGTAAAAAAACAAAATAGAGATTATAACCCACACAATCAATACACAGACTTCCAATAGAGAATAGGCTCTCCCTTCAACCTAACTGGTCGGATAAACTCTTTATATAATGAAGCAAAGCTAAAAATCAAGAGCATGATTTTGCCTTCATCTTTGTTGGTTGGATTAAAAACAAATACACAAATACACCAATACACAACTCTGATGTGTTGATATGTCTCCCATCGAGACTCTCCATTGAAATTCAACTCCATCGTGCTTCATTACAATGTCGATATATCTCCCATGATCGGTTGGGGTTCCTTCATCGTTCCTCACCTAATAAACACATCTATTCTATGCAAATCTAATATGTAGAATTTTGATAGCCACATGTCCATGTCTAATTGATTGTCATACCTTTCCATCAGACCTCACAACAATGCACGTCTATTTCAACTACAATGCGACACTCCGAAAACCATTGGAATGCATCCACATGTCGATTCTTGATTCGTTGTTGATATTATTTCATTGTACCCTCTGAGCTCTTCGACACTCAGTAATTTTTTTTCATCTTTTGTATATTTTTTTTTCATCTTTTCTATGTGGCTTCTATTGAGAGACTTTGATGTGACTTCAATCAACGGCATTCAATTCAGTAAGTTCACATTAAATTTCAAACATGACAAAACATGGCACCATTACTCCTATCTACAAAATTCTTTTAATATAAGTTTTTACCACCTCACTATTGTACATATCTTGATCCGACTTAGACGCCCTCAAGCCCTACAATGGCATAAATTTTTTATTGTTTTCAATGATAAATATAGGGGTTGGTGAGATAATTAATCCCAACACTTTGGTTATAGATGACAAAGAAAATGTTTGGGTGTTAAAAGAATTTAAATTTTTAGAGTCATATTGAGTAGAATTTAAATATTAAAATTATTCCCGTAACTATATTTTTCAAGCATAAAATTCTATTTATATACCAACATAGAAATGGGCATGGAATGTAAATGCACATTGGAGAATTGAAAGAAAGGGATATGGAATGTAAATGTACATTGCACTTATGCAATGGAATCCTCGCATGTAAAGAAATAACATTTTTAGTGTGTGATTTATTGCCTCAAATATCAATATAATGAATATGAGTAAATAATTTATGATGAAAACAAAGATAAATAGCTAAATAGTAACATTCTCTTGATTCTTTCAATATCTTTACCCAATAAGCTGAGTGCAATGAGTGTTATTAGGAGGAAGGCCATGAATAAAATTACAACCAAATATTTTATATTTCTTAGGTTAAGAAGCCTAAAGGGAAGAAATCTTTACCCAATAAGCTAAGTGTTGTGAGTGTTATTGGGAGGAAGGCTATGAATAAAATTACAACCAAATATGTTATGAGTGTTATTGGGAGGAAGGCCATGAATAAAATTACAACCAAATATTTTATATTTCTTAGGTTAAGAAGCCTAAAGGGAAGAAATATAGAGAACAAATTACTTGAAATTGATTAATAGATTCTTGGTAAATGAGGCTATTTTGTAGGATGATATTATGTTGAGGAAGTGGGTTGGATTAGGTGTGGGTTCACATCATTTTCCCATCTTTTTAGATATAGGACTTGGGGAGGTTAAGTCCCATATTCCTTTCAAGTTTAACTTTTCTTGGTTAGACAATGGAGATTTTATAGATTTGGTAAACTATTCTTGGATTTCTTTTGTAGGAACCAATTCAAAATTAGCTGCCATTCAATATGTAGCAAATCTCAAAAAAATGAAATAAGTTGTCAATCTTTGGTTGATATTGAGCTTTAGTTGGATGATCTTCACGACAAATATTTTATTGGTTTCGAAATCGAAGAGATCAAAGTCTTGGCCTTAGATTTGGGAATTAAAAAATATGTATTTGATATTATGAAGAAACATCACAAAGATTAAAAAGTCAATCCTAGTGGCTTCAGAAGGGATATGATAATACTAAGTTTTTCCACCATTATGCAAATCATAGGAAATCCTCTAACACCATAGGGAGATTGGAAGATCAAAATGGTGACTCTGCCTTTGGTTTCAAAATTCTTTCTAGAGGTGGTATTTTTCATTTTAGATCATTATTTGTTGAGGATCATAGGGCCTCTATTGTTAAATTTGTTAAGGTGGCTTTCGCTTTCCCTAGTTTTGTCACTATTGAAGATAATGATAATGGTTTTGGTAACTAGGGAAGAGCTAAAAGGGGTACTTTAGTCCTTCCAAAAGGATAAAATCCATGGCCCTTATGGGTGTTTTTTTCTAAATCTAAATTATTTTTTGGAGGAAGGCCTTCTATTGGTTTTTGAAGAATTTAGAGCTTTTGGTAAATTTTGGCATCAATAAATTATACTTTAATTGCATTAATTCCTAAATCAGGTTGTCCAAGTTCCCATTTTTAATATTTAAGTCCTATTTCTCTTTGCAAATACCTTTATAAGATCATAACAAAAATTATTATCGTCAAGGTGAAGGGATATCAGTCTGCTTCCATATTGGGATATAATAGTTTTGTTTTCTTGTTGAAAGGAAGATTCATGAAGTTGTGGGGGTTTCACAAGAAGTATTCCATTCTACCAAGCTAAAGAATAAATTTTCATGGTCCTTATAATAGAGATTTCTAAGGCATATGAAAACATTAGTTGGCTTTACCTTCGTCTGATTTTAATTCAATTGGGATCTCTCTTGATTTTGTAAATTGGGTCCTTAGTTTTGTTCAGATTGTTTTCGTTGATGTTCTTATTAATGGAGTAGCTTCGAACTATTTAAGACTTGATAGAGGTTTAAGACACAACTTCCCATTAGCCTCTCTTATGTTTCTCTTGGTAGCTGAAGGTTTAAGAAGATACTAGGAGGAGGAACACTCTGCAGGTATTTTCAAAGGCATTGAAATGTGCTCTACCCTTCACATTTCTCATCTACTTTTTTTGAATGACATCATAATTTTTTATGATGGGTCCAAGGAAGATGCCTTAAATCATAAGGAGATTTTAGATTTATATTGTAAGGCTTTGGGTATGACTATTAATCTAACCAAGTCATCTTCCTCCTTTATGGGCATCGAGGTCGATTTGAAAGTTTTGTTTTATGTTATGTTTTCTTACATTAAAGTATCACTCGAATCAAGAATCAAGTATTTGGTTTTTTCTGTAAAACCAAATGGCTATTGTAAACATGATCTTTGGTTGGGCAAGTTTTTGTATCCATTTAACTAAAAGAATGCTAGTGACGATGAGTGATTACAATTACTCATGGAGAACAAGTAACACATAACTTGTTTGTGGTAGTTCATGATGTTTAACTTGTGGTCTATCGATGATAACTTACCATAAATTACATAGTTGTGCTAATTTAATACTATTTAATAATCTCGATCCATTAAGAATCACACTGTGATTTTAATTGATTTGAATGCCACGAAAAGTATTATTAAAGCTTTAGCAAGTTTTTAATATACTCTACTTTCTGCTATTATATTGGAATAAAGTAAGGTTGAGTTGAAAGAAGGAAAATATTTGCGTATAAAATTTTTATTTTCCTTTTGTCTCCCTAAAAAGGGAGAAATAAGCATAACAAACTAACATTGAAATGCAAGCACCATGGACCGTATTGAATGGCTTCGAGAAAATTTGAACAACATATTGAAATAGGATTAGATAAAATCCTCAAATCATATAACTAATAATGTTAAGAAATGCAAGTATAATAAATATTACTTGAATGTTATATATATCATATTCATATAATTAATTGCATGACCTTTGAAGAAACCTAAATTTTTTCCCAAAAGAAAAAAAGTTGTTTATATTGATCAAAAGAGTTTACATACAAAAGTATGTATTGTTCTTGCTTCTCGCAGAATTACATCATAATATCACATCATTTTTTATGTATTTCCTTCTTTTGTACATACCAACAAAAGAAAACATGCTGAGTCAAAAAACTGTCTGCAACTATTTCTCCCATGGGAAGCTTCCTGTGCGAAAAACTGTAGTTGGCATTTACTGTTTCTGTATCTATAAACTAATATCCTGTTTGAGCCAAAAAACTATCTGAGTTTAAGTTGTTCTTCAGAAAGGTCTACAAACTGCCTTATCCTAGTGGAAAATCCAAAAATGGCCTATGATAGAATTCATTGGCCTCTGTCTCCTTTGTCTCTGTGATTTTCCATGTTCCCCACTCCAAGTTTATTCCTTCCTTTGAAAGTTTGTCTGCTTCCATGTTCCGATCCCTGTAGACATGTTTGAGCGAAAGAGATTCAAAATTTGTAAGAAGTCTGCTAACTTCTTCAAAAAGTGCATCTAGTGAGGTGTTTCTACACTTCTGAATCTTATTAATCCAATTTATTACAACCAGAGAGTCACCAAATAATTGTAGTTTTTTACAATTTCTTTCAATTGCAAAACATAGGAGAAGCTTCAAGGCCATAAGTTCAGCATAATTTTTTGTTCCAGACCCCAGCCCCATTGAAATTTGAAAATGATGAGTTGGGTTTAGGAAGAGGGTGGCTCCTCCCCCACATTTCAAGTCCTGAGAAGCACCATCAAAAAAAGCCCAGAGGATGTCTTTGTCCAACTGTTCGGGAGTGATGACTCTCGGATTGGGGTTGTTCTTTGTTTGGGGAAAGTAGGAAAGAATATCTAGTCCTTGCCTTGCTACTTCTTCTGGGGAGCTGGCTTTTTCAAGGAAGATGGCTTTGTTTCTAGCTAACCATATTCCCCACATGTGGAGAAGCGGAAGGGCTCTTGTCTGAGTGGTCAGGGGAGATGATGGCCAGTTTCTCCATGCATATTCCAGTGTGGGGCCTTCCTAGCTATATCTAGAGGAGGTGAGAGATTGTGAATACTCCCATACTTGGTTGGAGAAGTTATAGCTTAGGAAAATGTGGTTTATGTTTTCCTCATCGTCTTTGCAGAGACTGCACCAGCCAGGTCCTTCAAATTTGAAGAAATCTATATTACTTCTTAGAGGAAGGCATTCTATAGGTTTTTGAAGAATCTAGAGCTTTTGGCAAAATTTTGGCATCATTAAATTCTACTTTTATTGCATTAATTCCAAAATCAGGTTTTCCTTCCCATTTTTAATATTTAAGGGCTATTTCTCTTTGCAACTACCTTTACAAGATCATAGCAAAAATTATTGTACTCAAGGTGAAGGGATATGATTCTTCTTCCATATTGGGCTATAATAGTTTGGTTTTCTTCCTGGAAAGAAGATTCATGAAGTTGTGGGGATTTCAGATTGTTTCCTTTGATGTTCTTATTAATGGAGTAGCTTCAGTCTCTTTAAGACCTGCTATAGGTTTAAGACACAACTCCCCATTATCCCCTCCTATGTTTCTCTTGGTGGCTAAAGGTTTAAGCAGATATGTGGAGGAGGAAAAGGCTGCAGGTATTTTCAAAGACATTATAATGTGCTCTACCCTTCACATTTCTCATCTACTTTTTTTGGATGACATCTTAATTTTTTGTGATGGGTCCAATGAAGATGCCTTAAAGCATAAGGAGATTTATATTTATATTGTAAGGCTTTGGGTATTGTCATGAGCCTCCTTTATGGGCATCAAGGATGATTTGAAAGTTTGGTTTTATGCTATGTTTTCTTACATTAAAGTATCACTGTAATCAAGAATCAAGTATTTGGTTTTTTCTTTAAAACAAAATGGCTTTTGTAAACAATATCTTTGGTTATAACTTGTTTGTGGTAGTTCATGATGTTTAACTTGTGGTCTATCGGTGATAACTTGCCATAAATTAAATAGGTGTACTACTTTAATACTACTTCATAAGCCTAACCCATTAAGAATCACATTGTGATCTTAATTAATTTGAATGTCACGAAAAGTATTATTAAAGCTTTAGAGAGTTTTTAATATACTCTACTTTCTTCTATCATGGAATAAGGTAAAGTTAAGTTGAAAGAAGAAAAATTTGAGTATACAAATTTTGTTTTCTTTTTATCTCTTTAAACTAGAAGAAATAAGCATCACAAACTAACATTGAAATTAAACTAAGAGATGTAAGCATAACAAACTAACATTAAAATGTAAGAAGCATGAACAATATTGAATATGACTAAAAAAACTTGAACAACATATTGAAATAAGATGGAATAACATCCTTAAATCATATAACTAAAAATGTTAAAAAATATAAATGTAATAAATATTACTTTAAATGTTATATATTCAAAAAAAACACTTAAACAACATATTAAAATACTCAAATCATATAACTAATAATATTAAGAAATGCGAGTATAATAAATATTACTTTAAATGTTATATATCATATTCATATAATTAATTACATGACCTCTGAAGAAATCTACAATATAGCAACATTTGATAAAATTAATGTGAATTTCATATTTCGAATAAGGATTGAGCATTAACTTGTGCCTAATAAAATGACATTGAAGAACAATAATACACCTTTGAAAATAAAGTATAACAGATTCATCACGGGTTAGCAAATATTCCTCGAGTCCCAATTGACAATAGGGATTCATTAATGACGTTATTACAAAGCATAGTATAGACCCCTAATGTGGTTTCTAAGACAAAACAAAAAAGAGTGCATAAATAACGAGCTCGAAACCCTAAAAAACATGTGCATAAATAACCATGGATTTTTTTTGCTTGCATATGTGAGTTACGCCCTGCATGTGAGCCCCCATATTTCCTCAATTAACTTCTCCATGCTATTGTAGGACGATCCTCCTTTTCTCACTGCTCTCAGCGACGCATCTCTGAGCTCCCCAATTCTCTTCCTAATTTGCCTCCCTTCCTCTCCTCTCATCAATCTCCTCACCATGTCTTCAACGTGTTCTCTTTGCACAACTTCCTCCATTGCCATTCCAATCTTCCATACTTGGCTAACAAATCTCCCATTAGTTGGTTGCTCTGAAAAGAATGGCCGCGATATCATGGGCACACCTGCACATATGCTCTCCAGCGTAGAATTCCATCCGCTATGAGTCAGAAATCCTCCTACCGAAGGATGTGAGAGCACTTTCATAGGGCACGAAAAAACTTCTGTCCTTCACCTTCTCCAAGAATTCACAAGGCAGTGCAGCAGACTGACTCCGAACCAAATCCGGACGAATAGCCCACAGGAAGGGCTGTCTGCTTGCCTCCAACCCCCACGCGATCTCTAAGAGTTCCTACACAGACATAAAAGAGACGCTTCCAAAGCAGACATAAATAACAGAATAGGGTTCCTTAGCGTCCAACCATTCCACAGAGCCAATTTCTTCAGTCCACATGCTTGCAGAGATATCAGAAATTCTATCATTTCCAGATTCTGCCTGTAAAACAAGAGGGCCTGTACTATACAAAGCAGGAAGTCTGTTCCTTAGTGCATCGAGTACAGGACGGTCAAGCTCATCAAACGTATTAAGTATTACTAAGTCGGCTTCTAGGGTTGCCTGTGCTTGAATTTTGTTAAATTCAAACATGTAATAATAATTAGAATGCTCTGGAACTAGCAAGGACCTGGGCAGATCTTTGACACGCAAAGGGGGCATTCCAGGAATGCAGGTGATTATTTGTTCCATGTATCCATTTGTTAAACACCTCTCATCTGCAGCAACAAGCATGAATACCATTCAACATTATAAGCTCATGACGAATCCATTTAAAGTTTAGTACTGTAAATATATATACCTTTGAGAGGAATATAACCATGGTCGGCGAGAAGAGGCATAAAGAAATAAGTGGAGAAACCAGCAGCACTGTGTGTCCAGAAGGCCACTCTCGGAACTCCAAGCTTCTTGGCGGTTTTCTGCGGAAAAGAAAGTAATCCGTCGGAAATAATACAAGTTACCGGAGGAACGCCGTCTGTTCGTAAAAGCTTCAACTTGTCAATAAGATTTTCGAAATACAGAGGGCCGTTATCTATCAAAGACTGGCATAGTTCGGGTAGATTGGAGGTTCGGCCATGCTCGGGACGCAGCCCGTCCGGAATAGTCTCAAATCTAAAGTCTGGCTTAGGTTTAACAGAATCCACTGATCCGGATCTGAGAAGACGTTCTTGAATGTATTCAGTATTAACGAAAGTGATATAGAATCCTCGGGCATACAAGACTTTGGCGAGCTGCATCATTGCCTGAATATGTCCCTGAGCGGGAAAAGGAAACATAATAGCATGAGGTCGTCTGTTGAATTGCGCCATATTTCAACAGACAAAACAGTGATAAGCGAACCGTGGTGAGGGTGATATATAGCATTATTCGGAGGAGAGAAAAAGTATAGAGTCACATGATCCAACAGGAGTAAATGGTAAATCTATGTGTATTCCAAGAATCCAACAGATTCTTCTTATAGTCCTTTTCCTTCATAAAATATTAGAGGGTCGATGATTTCTTAGATTGCTCAGTAGATAAAGAAGATCGCCAAGATCCTGTCAACGATCGACTGTCCTATGAAAATACGAAGTTTCCGACGATTGCATCCTGTCAAATTATAAACTTGGTGAACAAGTTTCTTCTAAATTTCTAAGATTAAAAGCTTGCCAAGCAAGTATTTTAAACGTTTCCAATTTGAAAGCTTTAAATGTTGTGTTGACTATATAAGCCATGGCTTGACTTTAGGGTAACGAAAGGCTGACAACCTGGGTAATGGACAAAAATAATCAATGGGGGAACTATCAAGTGATAGTAATAAAGCTGAAGACGACTCAAATTCGACCAAACACCAACGAATGTCGACAAGCACGGCGACCACTCAAAAACACTGAACGAAGTTTATAATGTCCAGAAGCCACCGTATAAAGCCTGTCCGTGACAACTTGCTGCTTGGAACCTGCAAAGAACCCGGCGACTACTCATAAAGCCTGCCTGTACGTGACATTACAGGTTTTTGCTGGAATTCGGAGAAAAATGTTATTCCACTGTAAAATTTAATTTTGCTGCGGGGTATTTTTTAAGGATTTTAATATTAAACGATTGATTGTTTTTGATTTTTTCGTAAGGTATTTTTTAAAGATTTTAATAGGATTGATTGTTTTGGATTGAAAAAAATATGTTTATAACTAGAAAAACGAACCAGAACCAAAAAGCTCAATGATAAAACAACAACAAAATACAATGTATAAGATGTGTTGAGGTTGCAATTGATCAGTTAACAAGGAAATTTGCAGGAAAGCGAAACTGTTGGTGTAGTGATTTATTCGCCTCGACTCCTTTCATGAAAATGGAGATATGGTTCAAACTATTTTTGATAATATCTATGTTACTTATTCAATTATCAAATCTTTAACTCCTTAAAATTACTATAATTACATTATTAACGTCGTAGATAAGGATGATCTAACTATATTATTAAAGGTCCTCGTAGGTAGACAGGGATGATTGATCAGAAAGTTATTTTTAAGGGAACATTTTATCATTAGAATATTTAATAGCATGCAAGTTAGATATATTAGTAATTTGTGATTTATTAAGAGCTTAGATGTCTTTTATCTAGGTGAAAAGTTTTTAAGCCCATATGGGTGAGCCTTTATTGTAAGGGTCACCTACCTTTCTTTCGAACCTTGTAAATGGCTTGTTGGATAAAGATTGATTAACTTTCCTCATTATTTACTTGTTAGAGAGACTTTGGTGAATTTGTTTTTCCCAAAATCTAAATTTTGTTCAAATCATGTTTTTGAATGCATAAATGAATTCAGCATCCTTAATATTCCAAAAACACCCATATTATGTAAGTTTAACAACTATCATATACTTTTGCAAGAATTATGTAAAAAAAACCTCTAAAAATTAATATTTACAAGCCGGTACCTCAATATCCCGAACGCGCTTGTTGCTCAACGGTGTAATGGTGGAGGGCACATGAAATGGTGCAGTCGTGGTGGTGGTCATTGCTGGAACCGAAATCCTGTCCATAGATGTTGTTGGTGCCCCCGTAACACTGTCACTTCCACCTTCAGCATTGCCTGTCGTGCAAAGACCCATTGCAAGACATTTCCAAGCTGAATTCGCATCCATCTTATTGAGTTGAGTACCTAGTTCAATTAGCTTTGTCTTCGTGAGGAGAACCAAACTGCAAGTGTAATTCCAATTGCTGGCCATTTCTTCCATTAAAGAACCCATCATATTCTTGATAAGCTAGTAATGGTTGAGATGTCGCCCTCAATTCCTCTGGCCAAATGTTATGTGACCAAATGAGCTTCCCATTCATCTATTAGTGCTCGCATAGGAATAGAAACACTTGTATCATACCCATCTTCCAGCCTCGAACTCGTGTCGCGTTGAGCTCGACTATGACCGCTACTACCCCAGCAAGGGGTACCGCATTAACGGGACATGGAAAGACTATGATTCAACGTATCGTTAGAGCCTCTACTAACTCGCGACCTCCGAATAAGTTGGTGGTGCAGATGAAAACTTAGCTACCAAGCAAACCAGGTGGAGAGGCATGAATCAAGTTGGGAAGAGAGTCTGCAATTATCCAGAGCTTGATGTGTAAGATTTTGTTGCAGGTAAAAGCTATTCAAATAAAAACAGAAGAGCATACTAGAGCCGAGCTGGCAGGAGTTGTTGAAAACTACACACAGGAACATAAGAATGAGCCAATGGGCTTCCCTCTTAAAAACCTTGAGTCGGCCGACGACACAAGTAAGAACAGAGGCCATTGAAGGAGAGTTAAAGCTACGATGACCCTTCCGACGCCCGACGTAATGGAGAAATGGATCTTCCATCCCTCGACGTGACTGAATACCCATCTCCGAACAATGGGATTAACTGTGGAGTCCTTCCATCTGCACCATCTAGAATGACAACTTTCTCGTCATTAGTGTGCAGTAAATGTTGCTTGGGGGGGGATAACTAGGGCCTTGCATGTAAAGTGCCTCATTGTCTTCCCGCGACACGAGGCTTGTAATGTCGTCAGTTGGACGTGTGGCACCCGCATCCAGGTGGTTTTTATTTTTATTTTTCTAAAAGCATATAAATGGACTTGCATTGATAAAACCAAAATAGGCCTATTTGACAGGTTTAGAAATTTCTTCAAATAGGAAAAAACATGTGAGAACAGTACACGTTTTTCAATGTAAAAAAGGTACTAAGCTGAAGAGATAGTTGAGTATGCATGATTATAAAATTTATAAAAGCACATTAGACAAATTATTTATAGCCATGAACCAACACACACATTTCACTATTGCAAAGTTAAAGAAATAGTTGAAGATAGCAAGAGAAGCAAACATGTACTTTTTATACAAGTACAAGAGAGAAACCATTTATAGCTATGAAACCTTAAAGGCATTTGATTATTGCGAAGGGAAATAAACAACTAAACATGGAAATACAAGTGAGCTATGAACCATTAAACACATTTGATTATTGCAAATAGAAATAAACAATTGAACATAGAAAGAGAACCGAGCATTATTATTTTTGAGCTATGAGCCTTCAAGAATGTTAAATATATGTAACACCCTGGTTTTGACCCCGTTTGCATTAAAAATGTATATGATGTATATATTGTAATTAATCGTGGTGTGGAGCTAAAGGCAAAATCCCCGCCATCGATTTAGTGTTTTATGTTTCGGCGATTAAAATCATTGTCGATGGTATTGTGTGCTAGCCAGCACCTTATAATTTTGAATCATCATGTAAATATGCAAATTAATTAAATACCCACAACCAGCTATGTCAATGCAAGAGATGGGGGCATGATTTTCCTAAGGAATAGGGAGGAAAATTATTTAAAACTTTGGGCCAATGGAGAAAAGTCAAATGTCAATGGGAGAACCCATGAAACAGTCAACTACCTTTCTTGTCTCATTCACCCAATCATTTAATTCTTCCAAAAATGGTTGAGTTAGTTAATGCATGGGGATGAAGAAGAGTATGGCAGTTAGAAATTTGAATTGAAGAAGTCATCAGATTTTGGAAAATGTTTTTCTGACTTGTGGGGCAAGTAAATGCTTGGGAAGGCATGCCCAAGCCATTACTCACCCA
>LPNX010721752.1:3790-14174 GCA_001517045.1 Pseudotsuga menziesii | reverse complement strand
GGGGGGGGGGGGGGGGGGGGGGGTTGTGGGTGAGATAAAGAGAGGTATCACATGGGGTGTTTATTGGTGAGGTAAAGAGAACAAGGGGATGGTGAGGTTAGTGGGTTTGGAGAGAGAGAGAGATTGGGGGTAAGGGGAGTAGTAGAGGGATACGTTTTTTGTGTGTGAGAGAGAAAGAGAATGAGATTTTAGTTGTAAGGGGTGGAGGGTGCGCGTGATTAGTGGTAGGGAGAATAGAAGGGTTAAGAGAGAAATATATATAGATCAGAGAAGGGGGAGGCATTTATGGGGGAGGAGGGGGAGGAGGGGGGTTGTGGGTGAGATAAAGAGAGGTATCACATGGGGGGTTTGTTGGTAAGGGTCTAGGGAATATTAGGGAATTTGGAGAGAAGGGAGTGTATAGGCTTAGGGAAGATAGAGAGATGGAGAGAGATGTGAGGGTGGTAATTTGTAAGGGGAGGGGGATTTGAGGTGGATTTATAGAGTGTTTGAGTCAGGTTATGAAGAAAGGGTGTGTTTAGGGGCTATACTAAGAGTGTTTGAGAAAAAGATACTTTGGTTGTGTTAGGGGGTTACGATAGAGAGAATCAGTGGTGTTTAGGTGTAGGTTTATGAGTAGGGTAGAGAGAGAGTGAGATAGAGGGTTAGTAGGAATTAGGGGAAAGAGGGGAAAGAAAGAGAGTCTAAGAGAGGAGGGGTGTTAGAGGTAGAGGCAAGAGCATGGGATGAGAGATTGAGAGAAGAGGTTGGTATATGTTAGGGAAGAGATATAGATAAAGAGGAGAAATCTTAGTGGTAGGGGAGTGAGCAGTCAATGTTTGTGTGTAGGCAGGGGAGATAGAGAGAAAATAATGGCGTGTTATGGAGCTAGGTTACATAGAGAGTTGTGGTTGTTATAGGTAGGTGGAGTAGAAGATGAGTTAGAGAAACAAAGAGAGATTTAGGGAGAGAGGTAGCAAGGTGGGGCTTTTAGGAGAGAAAGAGATGGAGATTGTGGTGCAAGGAGGGGGTGTATGTGATTAGATAATTTTAGGGAAGTTAGAGAGAAGGTGCATAAATGGTAGGGTAAATGAGAGAGAGGGAGAGGGATGTGGGTGGTAAGTTGTATTGATATGGGGATTAGGTGAGAGGAGGAGAGAGAAAGAGAGAGTGAGAGGGTTAAGGTTAGGTTGAGTAAGATATATAGAGAGCCAAGGGCATAGGAGTTGGCTATGGGTAGTGATAGACATATATAGAGATTAGGATTAGGATAGGGGTATGGATTTAGGGAGCATTAGTAAAGTTAGAGAGAACATGGATATATGGTATATGAAGAGAGGGAGAGAAAGGGAGGGTGGTAAGTGGTATGGGAATGGGGATTAGGATAGAGAAAGGGAGGGTGGTAAGTGGTATGGGAATGGGGATTAGGATAGAGAAAGGGATAGAGGGGTAAGTGCAGTAGGCAAGAGAGAGAGGTAGGAATATCAGTTATTGCTAGGGCGAGTACAAGCGGAGTTAGGGAGAGTGGTGGGGTTTAAGTTAGTGATAATGTAGGGAGAGAGGGGGTTTTTTAGGGGTATTATGGGAGAGAGAGAAGGGTTAGGTAAGGGCAATAGATGTGTGCACGTGTGTGCATTTCTGTGCATGTGTGCACAAGAGAGAGAGAGAGAGAGAGAGAGAGAGAGAGAGAGGGTGATAAGTGGTATGGGAATGGGGATTAGGAGAGAGAAAGGGATAAAGAGGTTTAGGGGTAAGTGGAGTAGGAGAGAGAGAGAGAGAGAGAGTTATGGATATCAGTTATTGTTAGGGAGAGTGGTGGGGTTTAATTTAGTGATAGTGTAGGGAGAGGGGGTTTTTTAGTGGTATTATGGGAGAGAGAGAGGGGTCAAGTAAGGGTAATATATGTGTGCGTGTGAGCATGCATGAGAGAGAGAGAGAGAGAGAGAGAGAGAGAGAGAAGCATGGGATGAGTGGAAGGAGGGTGTTGGTTATTAGGGCTAGGAAGAGGCAGGTGGTTACAAGAGAGAAATTGATAGAGATCAAGGTGAGGGGGTGGATTTTAGGTATGGTTAGGCTAGGAAGAGGTAGGTGGTTGCAGGAGAGAAATTGATAGAGATCAAGGTGAGGGGGTGGATTTTGGGTATGGTTAGGGAAATTAAATAGAAGGGGGATTATAAAGGTAGGGGGGAGAGAGAGAGAGAAAGAGAGAGAGAGAGATGAGGGGTGGTAAGTTATAGGGGGATGGGGATTAGACAAGAGAAAGATAAAGAGGGGTTTAAGGGGAGATACAATAAGAAAGGTAGAGGATTAGGATTAAGGGGTAGTGTTAGTGTGTGAGAGAAGGGGGATTTTAGAGTGGTGAAGGAGAGACATAGGGGTCATGGTTATTTGTAGGTGGAGGATTAGTGTAGAGAGAAATCTAATGAGGGGGTTTATAAAAATTTGTGGGGAGAGAGAGAGTCAAGAGGTGAGTGGTGGGGGTGTATATTATAAGGATTGGGCTTGGTAGATGTGGTAAATGTTGAGGGATGGTTAGTGAAATTAGACTGAATAGGTGGTGTATTATGGGGGTAGATATATATAGAGAGAGAGGATTAGGGATAGTATGATTCAAGTTAGGGAGTGTGTGGGTGGGGTTATTGAGAGAGAGGTGTGTTTATGGGTAGTGAGAGTGTTTGAAATAGAGAGAGAAGGTGGGGATGCTAGGGGTTAAGGAAAAACATAGAGGTTTGGTGTTTAGGTGTAGGTGTAAGATTTCAATAGAGATAAAGTGAGATAGAAGGGTAGTAAGAATTAGGGGAAATAAGGGAGATAAATAGTGTGAGAAATGATGAGGGTCTGTTATAGGTAGAGGCATGAGTAGGGGCTGAGAGAGTGAGAGGGGAGGTTAATATGCATTAGTAATAGTCTAGGAGAGAGAGAAAAAAAGAGTAGAAGGTTTTATAGTAGATGGATGTGTAGGCAATGTTTGTCCATGAGAGAGAGATAGAGAATGGGGGATTTTAGGGCATCGAGTGAGAAATAGAGAGGTGTGGCTGTTAGGGGTAGGTGGAGGACTAGATGTTTGAGAGGTATATAGAGAGAGAGAGAGACATCTGGGGGGAGGGTTTATGTGATCAGAGGTAGGGATTAGGGGGGTCTTTAGAGAGAAAGAGATTGATATTATGGTGGAAGGAAGTGGCGTAGGGGTTTAGATAACCTAGGGAAGTTATAAATAAGGGTTTATATGGAGAGAGAGAGAGATGAGGGGTGGTAAGTTGTAGGGGGAGGGGGATTAGAAGAGAGATTAAGAGAGAGGGGTTCAAGGGGAGAGATAGTAAGAGAGAGAAAGAGAGAGGATTAGGGAGAGTATAAGCGATGGTAGGGAGAGAGAAGGACATTTAGGGGTAGTGATAGTGTGTGTGAGAGAGGGGAGTGTTAGGATGTTGAGGGAGAGAGATAAGGGGTTGTGGTTATGTGTAGGTGGAGGATTAGTGTAGAGAGAAAACTAACAAGGGGGTTTGTAAAAATTTAGGGGTATAGAGAGAGAGAGAGAGAGAGAGAGAGAGAGAGAGAGAGATAGAGAGAGTAGTTATGGGTAGGGGGGAGGGGTTATGTGATCATGGGTAGGGAGTAGGGGGGTTTCAAGGTTGAAAAATATGGAGATTATGGTGGGATAAGGAGCTGTAGGGGTTTAGATAACTTAGGGAAGTTATAGAGAAGGGGGGTATATGGAGAGAGAGAGAGACAACGAGAGAAAGTGAGGGGGGGTGATATGTTGTAGGGGAGAGGAATTAAGTGAGAAAGATAGAAAGATGTAGAGAGAGGGGGGGTTATGGGTAGGTGTAGTAGGAAAGATGGAGAGGTGTAAAGGGGGTGGTTTTTCATAGATATATAAATAAATAGAGATCAGGTTTTGGATTTATGGACTATTAGGGAAGTTATAGAGTAGGGGAGTATAAGGTGGGGTCAAAGAGAGAGAGAGGGTGGTATGTGGTAGGGTAAAGGGGATTAGTAAAGATAAAGAGTGTAAATAGTTTAGGGGTAGGAGGAGAGAGAGAGAGAGAGAGAGAGAGAGAGAGAGAGAGTAGTTATGGATAGGGATAGTACAAGGGGAGTTAGGAAGAGAGGGAGTGGTTAGGGGTAGTGGTAAGTTTGAGAGAGGGAGAGAGAGACACACACAGAGAGAGAGAGAGAGAGAGAGAGAGTCAACCAGTTAGGGGGTTGGGGGGGTGAGAGAGAGAGGCATGTAGTTAGGGGTAGGTGGAGGAGGAGATGAGAGAGAGGTAGGGGGCCGAGTGGAAAAAGGGTGTTGGTGAATAGTTCTAAGAAAACGAGAATAGTCATGGGAGAGAAATAGATAAATATGAAGGTGGAGTGGGTAGGAATTTATGTATGGTTAGGGAAATTATAGAAAATGGGTGGAATAGTGGTGGTATAGGGGAAGAGAGAGAGAGAGAGAGAGAGAGAGAGAGAGAGAGAGAGAGAGAGAGAGATGTGCGGGTAGTAAGTGGTAGGGGGAGGGGGATTAGGGGAGACAATGGGAGAGAAGGGATTAAAAGGAGGGGGAGTATGAATGGTGTCAGGGTGAGAGAGGGGTAGGTAGGGGTAGTTATAGTGTCAGAGATAGAGAGGGGTTTTCTAGGGTGTTGAGGGAGAGAGATAGGGGTGATTGTTAGGTG
Organism: Pseudotsuga menziesii; assembly: GCA_001517045.1. Taxonomy (NCBI): domain Eukaryota; kingdom Viridiplantae; phylum Streptophyta; class Pinopsida; order Pinales; family Pinaceae; genus Pseudotsuga; species Pseudotsuga menziesii. Next base: position 9,534 of record LPNX010721752.1, on the reverse strand, counting down.
TAGGTGGAGTAGTAATATAGAGCGAAATTTAGAGAGGGGTTTAATAGAAGTTAAGGGAGTGAGAAAGAGAGAGAGAGGTGTGTATAGGGTGGGGGTAGAGGGATAAAGAGATAAAGGGAGGTAGATAGACAGAGAGATATCATGGGTTATAAGTGATAGGGAAAGTGGGATTAGGAGACACAAAGAGAGAGGTTTTTAGTTGGAGGGAGAGTAAGAAATAGAAATAGAGGGGATTATGGAGAGTATAAGTAGTGTTATGGAGAAACAGGAGAGTCTAGGTTTAGTGATAATGTGTTAGATAAAGGTGAGGAGGGGGGTGTTAGGAGTTGAGGGGGGGTGAGAGTAGTGAAGGTGAGATGTAGTTAGAGTAGGTTGGAGAAAAAGTTAGATATGGGGTGGTAAATTTTAGGGGAGGTTAGGAGAGAGAGAGAGAGAGAGAGAGAGAGAGAGAGAGAGTAGGGTGAGAGGGTGAGAAAGGGGGTTAGTGAGGGTTACGGAGAGGATTTAAGAGAGAGATAAAGGAGGTGGATTAAAATTATGGGGATGACTAGGCTATGTGTGTATGTGTGTGTGTGAGAGAGAGAGAGGGGTGTGGTTTATAGGTAAGTAGAGGAGTATATGGGTGTGTTTGTTTATAAGAGAGAGAGATAGAGAGAGAGAGAGAGAGAGAGATATGGTGTGGTAGTATGTGGTAGGGGGAGGGGGATTAGGGGAGACAATGGGAGAGAAGAAGGAGATTATGAGTCAAGTTAGAGAGTGTGGGAAGGGTTATGGAGAGAGAAGTGCGTTTATAGTTAGTGAGAGTGTTTGAAAGAGAGAGAGAAGGTGGGGATGTTAGGGGGTTAGGAAAAAGATATTGGTTTGGTGTTTAGGTGTGGGTGTAGGATTATCATAGAGATAAAGTGAGATAGAGGAGGGTTTGTTATAGGTAGAGGCATGAGTAGGGGATGAGAGAGGAGGTTAATATGTGTTGGTAATATGATAAGAGAGAGAGAGAACAAAGAGTATAAGGGTTTATAATAGGTGGATGAGTAGGAAATGTATGTTTGTGAGAGAGAGATAGAGAATGGGGGATTTTAGGGCATTGGGAGAGAGGTGTGGTTGTTAGGGGTTGGTGGAGGAGTAAATGTTTGAGAGGTATAGAGAGATAGAGATTCGTCTATGGGGGAGTGGTTTTGTGATCATGGGTAGGGAGTAAGGGGGTTTCAAGAGAGAAATAGATAACATAGGGAAGTTATAGAGAAGGGGGTATATGGAGAGAGAGAGAGAGAGAGAGAGAGAGAGATGAGGGGTGGTAAGTTGTAGTGGGAGGGGGATTAGAAGAGAGATTGAGAGAGAGGGGTTTAAGGGGAGAGATTGTAAGAGAGACAAAGAGAGAGGATTAGGGAGAGTATAAGCAGCATTAGGGAGAGAGAATGGGATTTAGGGGTAGTAATAGTTTGTGTGAGAGAGGGGGTGTTAGGGTGTTGGGGGAGAGAGATATGGGTGGTGGTTATGTGTAGGTTGAGGATTAGTGTAGAGAGAAAACTAACAAGGGGGTTTGTAAAAATTTGGGGTAGAGAGAGAGAGAGAGAGATAGAGAGATAAATAGATGGATAGATAAATAGATAGATAGATAGAGAGAGAGAGAGAGAGAGAGAGAGAGAGAGGGAGTAGTTATGGGTAGCGGGGGAGGGGTTGTGTGATTAAGGGTAGGGAATATGGGGTTTTTGAGAGAGAAAGAGATGGAGATTATGGTGGGAGAAGGTGGTGTAGGTGTTTAGATAACCTAGGGAAGTTATAGAGAAGGGGGGTATATGGAGAGAGAGAGAGAGAGAGAGAGAGAGAGAGAGAGAGGGGGGAGGGGGAGATATGTTGTAGGGGGGGGAATTAAGTGAGATAGATAGAGATATATAGAGAGGAGGATTAGGGTAGGTGTGGTAGGTGAGATAGAGAGAAGAGTAGAGGGGGTGGTTTTTCATACAGAGAGAAAGAGATAGAGATTAGGTTTGGGGAAGGGGTTCGTCTATATGGACTATTATGGAAATTATAGAAAAGGGGGGTATAGGGTGGGGTCATAGAGAGAGAGAGAGAGAGTGGTATGAGGTAGGGGAAAGGGGATTAGCAAAGAAAAAGAGTGAGAATGGTTTAGGGGTATGCGAAGAGAGAGAGAGAGTAGTTATGGGTAGGGATAGTAGGAGTGGAGTAGGAAAGAGAGGGGGTGGTTAGGGGTAGTGGTAAGTTTTGAGAGAGGGAGAGAGAGAGGCATGGGTTTAGAGGTAGGTGGAGGAGGAGATGAGAGAGAGAGAGAGAGAGCTAGGGGGTGAGTGGAAAGAGGGTTTTGGTGATTATTTCTAAGGGAACGAGAATACTTGTGGGGTAGAAATAGATATATATCAAGGCAGGGTTGGTAGAAATTTAAGTATAGTTAGGGTAATTAGAAAAAATAGGTGGAATAGTGGTAAGATAAGGAAATATAGATAGAGAGATAGAGAGATAGATAGAGAGAGAGAGAGAGAGAGAGAGAGAGAGAGAGAGAGAGAGAGAGAGAGATGTGGGGTAGTAAGTGGTGGGGGGAGGGTGATTAAGGGAGAGAATCAGAGAGAAGGGTTTAGAAGGAGGGGGAGTAAGAGAGAGAAAGAAGGGAATTAGGGAGATTATGAATGGAATTAGGGTGAGAGAGGGGTAGATAGGGGTAGTTATAGTGTAAGAGATAGATAGGGGTTTGTTAGGGGGTTTAGGGAGAGAGATAGGGGTGATTTTTAGGTGCAGGTGGAGTAGTAATATACAGATAATTTTCGTGAGGAGGTTACTATATGCTAAGAGGATTAGAGAGAGAGAGAGGGGGGGGGGGGTATAGGGTGTGGGTGAGGGATAAAGTGATAAAGAGCGATAGATAGATAGAGAGAGATATCATGGGTTATAAGTGGTAGGGAAAGTGGGATTAGGAGAGATAAAGAGAGAGGTGTTTAGTTGGAGGGAGAATAAAAAAGAGAAATAGAGGGGATTAGGGAGAGTATAAGTAGTGTTATGGAGAAAGAGTGGAGGTTAGGTTTAGTGATAATGTGTTAGAGAGAGGTGAGGAGGAGGTGTTAGGGAGTTGAGAGGGAGAAAGAGCAGTGAAGGTGAGGTGTAGCTGGAGTATGTTGGAGAGAAAGTTAGATATGGGGTTAGTAAATGTTAGGGAAAAAGTGTGTGTGTGTGTGTTTGTGTGTTAGAGAGAGAGAGAGAGAGAGAGAGAGAGAGAGTAGGGTGAGAAAGTGAGAAAGGGGGTTAGTGAGGGTTAGGGAGAGGATGTGAGACAAAGATAGAGGAGGTGGATTAGAATTAGGTGGATGAGTTGGCTATGAGAGAGAGAGAGAGGTTCTAGGGGCTTTGGAGAGAGAGGGGAGTGTGGTGTAGGAGTAAGTAGAGGATTATATGGCTATGTTTGTTTGTAAGAGTGAGTGAGAGAGAGAGCGAGAGGTATGGGGGGTAGTAAGTGGTATGGGTGAGGGGGATTAGGGGAGATAATGAGAGATAAATGTTTAGAGGGAGGGGGAGTAAAAGAGAGAAAGATAGGAAACTAGGGAGAGTATGAATGGATTTAGGGTGAGAGAGGGGTAGTTAGGGGTTGTTATAGTGGAAGAGATAAAGAAGTGTTTGTTAGGGGGTTGAGGGAGAGAGAAAGGGGTCGTTGTTAGGTGTAGGTGGAGTAGTAATATAGAGAGAAAGTTAGAGCGGGGGTTACTACAAGTTAAGGGAATGAGAGAGAGAGAGAGAGAAGTGGGTATAGGGTGGGCTAGAGGGGTAGTGATATCAAGATAGGTAGATAGAGAGAGATAGATTATGGGTTGTAAGTGGTAGAGAAAGTGGGATTAGGAGACACAAAGAGAGGTGTTTAGTTGGAGGTAGAGTAATAAAGAGAAATAGAGGGGATTAGGGAGTATAAGTAGTGTTATGGAGAAAAAAAGGAGTTTAGGTTTAGTGATAGTGCGTTAGAGAGAGGTGAGGAGGGGGTGTTAGAGAGTTGAGGGGGAGAGAGAGCGATGAAGGTGAGGTGTAGTTGGAGTAGGTTGAAGAGAATGTTAGAGATGGGGTTAGTAAATGTTATGGGTAAAGTGTGTGTGAGAGAGAGAGAGAGTAGGGTGAGAGAGTGAGAAAGGGGGTTAGTGAGGGTTGGGGAAAGCATGTAAGACAAAGATAGAGGAGGTGGGTTAGAATTAGGGGGATGAGTAGGTTGTGTGTGTGTGTGTGTGTGTGTGTGTGTGTGAGAGAGAGAGAGAGAGAGAGAGAGAGAGGTGTGGTTTAGGGGTAAATAGAGGTTTAAATGGGTGTGTTTGTTTATGTGTGTGAGAGAAAGAGAGATGGCGGGGAGGGAGAGAGAGAGAGAGAGAGAGAGAGAGAGAGAGATTTTGGTTATGTGTAGGGAGAGTAGGAAGGGGGTTAGGGAGAGTAGGATGGAGATTATGGAGAGGAGAGGGGTTATGGGTACTCATAGTATCTTAGAGAAATAAGGGGGTTGTTAGGGTGTTGGGGAAGAGAGATATGGGTGGGGTTAGGGGTAGGTGAAGTAGAATAGGAGGGAGAGAGAGAGACACATGGGGCAAGTTGAAGGATGATGTTTATGATTAGGGGTAGAAGGATGGTGGTTTCAATAAAGAAATAGATAGAGACCAAGGTGGGGGGTAAGGATTTAGTGATGGTTAGGAATGTTAAAGAGAAGGTTGCGTACAGGGATGGGTTAGAGAGGGAGAGGGAGAGAGAGAGTGATAAATGGTAACTGGTATGGGGAAGGGGATTAGGGGTAATTGGAGTAAGAGTGAAGAATATAAGTGTTTATGGATAATATGAATGGTGTTAGGAAGAGAGAGGGGTGGTTAGGGGTAGTGATAATGTATGAGAGAGGGGGGGGATTAGGGGGTTGATTGAGAGAAATAGGGGTGGTGGTTAGGTGTAGGTGTATTAGTAGGGTAAAGAGAATTTTAGAGACGATGTTATTAGAAGTTAGAGAGAGAGAGAGAAGACTAGGTGTAAGCGGACTAGGTAGGGGTGGGGACTAGGTGTAAGAGGAGGAATAAGGGAGAGAGTGAATGACAAAGAGGGTTATAAAGTGCTAGAGAGAGAGAGAGAGAGTAGGGAAGAGATGAGGTGGTTAGGGGTAGTCATAAGTTTGAGAGAGGGAGAGAGAGAGAGAGGCATGGGGTTAGTGGGTTGGGGGGGAGAGAGAGAGGAATAGGGTTAGCGGTAGGTGGAGGAGGAGATGAGAGAGAGAGAGCTAGGGGGTGAGTGGAAAGACGGTTTTGGTGATTATTTCTAAGGAACGAGAATAGTCATGGGAGAGAAATAGATATATATCAAGGAAGGGTTTGTAGGGATTTATGTATGGTTAGGGTAATTAGAAAAACTAGGTAGAATAGTGGTGGGATAGGGGAATATAGATAGAGAGATAGATAGAGAGAGAGAGAGAGAGAGAGAGAGAGAGAGAGAGATGCGAGGGTAGTAAGTTGTAGGGGGAGGGTGATTAGAGGAGAGAATGGGAGAGAAGGGTTTAGAAGGAGGGGGAGTAAGAGAGAGAAAGAGAGGGAATTAGGGAGAGTATGAATAGCATGTGTGAGAGACTGGTAGTTAGGGGTAGTTATAGTGTAAGAGATAGAGAGGCATTTGTTAGGGGGTTGAGAGATAGAGATAGGGGTGATTGTTAGGTGTATGTAGAGTAGTAATATAGAGATAAATTTAGTGTGGGGGTTACTATATGTTAAGAGGTTGATAGAGAGAGAGAGAGG
>LPNX010721749.1:0-24666 GCA_001517045.1 Pseudotsuga menziesii | reverse complement strand
TTACAAGTCTATTTAAGAAAATATATTATAAGGTTAAATTTTCACAAATCCCAAGCTCAACAAGATGAATACAAGAAATACAGAGAGAAACCCTCCAGAGAACAAGGATGCATCGATAAAGTTAGAAGATGACTCGGTTCACAATCTCTTGGAAAAACTTGAGTAAAAAGAGGAGGACATCCAAGGCCTAAAGCTCACAATTCAGTCACTAAAAGATCAAGTCAAAGGATTCAATATCTCACATACATGTCCAACCCACAACATCGTTCACAAAGTAAAGATCGTTTTACCAATATTTGATGGAGAAAATAATCAAGACGATATTCGATGTATCATCAAATCAAACAATACTTTGAAATGTACAATATATATGGCGACAACGATAAACTTAATGTTGCATCCATGTACATGGATAAAACTGCTTGTGATTGGTTCTTGTGGTGGGACTTAACAATGAAAGGAGAAAGACTGGTGAGAGATTGGGATACCTTCAAGAAAAATTTATTTTAAACGATTTCAAGACATGGAAGAAGTCGAAATCTATAACAAGCTAACTCATTTACAGCAAGAAGGAACAGTGGATGAATATTTTATCAATCTATTGGTCCTAACCACTCGAGTCCAATATATAATTGAAGAATGACTGTTGAATTTCCATTGGTGGGATAAAATAGAGTATTCAATATGAGATAAAATTATTAAATGTCAAATATGTGGAACAAGCTTGTCAACAAGCAAAATTAATTGAAGAAAATAAAAATCACAACGTTTGTCGGTTTATATCCCACCCCACCTGAGAACAAAAGGGAGAAAGGACGACAATCCATGCCACAAGTGTAATGCCCCAAATTGGCGTCTAGGACATAAGTGTAAAAACAATAATTTCTTCTTGAGCAAAAAACGTGACAACGATGACAATAATAATTAAGAAGTTTGGTGACATATCTCCTTCCGACATAGAATCAAATAACAATGAATCCAACACAGAGGAAGCTATCCTTGTTTGATGAGACAATTTAGGGAGGGGGGTAGTTGATACCATAAAGCTTGTACTTCCTCCCATTTTCATAAAATATTATAAACTACTATTGTAATTTTAATCCTACTGTCCCCAGTGTTTCCAACCATTGGGAACCTACAATGTCAACCCCTCTGATTTCCATAGCATACATTGGTGATCTTAACTGGTAGTCTTTTATGGCTAGCTCAACTTTATGGCATTTTCCATCGCAAGAGGTGGTTTTATTGGTTGGTATTGATATTTGAAAACTGGAGGTAGGGTAGACGAATATGTTTAATTGTTTTGCTACCCTAGAGTCTATGAAGTTTTGTGTACTCCCGCTATCAACCAAAACAGTCACTTTAGTGTTCTTGATATAACCAAACATTTTGAGTGTTTGGGGTTGAGATATACCTGTCATTGGAGATACTAAGAGTGTTGGGGTGACCTTATATTCCTCTATGTTGGATTCATCGCTATCCGATTCTATGTCATAAGGAGATATGTCGCCAACTTATTCATTATTATTGTCATTGTTATCATTTTTTTCACACAAGAATACATTCTTGTTTTTATACTTATGTCCCGGACGCCAATTTGGGTCATTACACTTGCCACATATATTGTCGTCCTTTCTCCCATTTGTTATTAGGTAGGGTGGGATAAAAACCGACGAACATTGTGTTTTTTTCCTTCAATTATTTTTTCTTTTTGACAAGCTTGTTCCACATCTTTGACATCTAATAATTTTATCTCGTTTTGAATACTCTGTTTCATTCCACCAATGGAAAATTTCAAGAGTCGTTCTTTAGTTATATCTTGGACATGAGTGGCTAGGACCAATAGATTGCTAAAATATTCATCCACGACTCCTTATTGTAAAAACCAAATTACAAAAAGTGTAAATAATGGCCAAGGATCAGATAGCTTTAATACCAACTTGGAATGGACTTCCAAAAATATATATGTATTTATTTATTCAATGATGATTTTTACAAGAGTGAGCGACATTAAATACTATGGAAGAAACACATGAGAACGATGTGTCTTTCTAATGCCAACATTTAACTATTAGTAATAATAATAATTATGATTTAAATAATTTAATTTACCAATTTTCTCTAGTTTTATTACATATGATTTACATCATGATAACTAAAAATTGTGAATTTCACATGCTATGTTAATTCACAAGTCGCACCCGTCCATCATGATTATCACTTCACCTAAGCTCAAAAAGTTGAAAATCCCCCCTTGAATATCTCTTTGCATTTGAAAGCGCCAATGACCCCTATTTTAAAAAAAATATCCTCTTCTTTTTACGTTAAAGCTTACTGTTAATTATTATCCATATTACAAAAATAAAAAAATAAAAAAAGGCCTCCCAAAATTACCATTTTCACTATGCCCCTATCCCTTATTCTTACCAAGTATCCTATAAAAGGCCTTTAATATAATATGGTCATTCTCCCATTATCTCTTCCATTTATTTATTCCCTTTGCATAATACTCCCATTTGAAAAACCCCTTCTCTTTTATCTCTCTTTTCGACTTTATTTCATAACCCTCCAAGCTATTATTTAACGGTGGAATAAATTAAAAGACTTACTTTATTTCATAACCTCCTAGCTATTATTTAATGGTGAAATAAATTAATATTCCCTTTTATTGTCATATTTATTCCTTTATTCCTTTTTTATATTTCTTTTGCACTTTATTTTATAATCCCTAAAACAATTCTCCAAGGGTGAAAACAAATTAAAATATCTAATAATGAAATAAATTAAAATTTCCGCTTAGTGTCATATTTATTCATTTTATTTATCTCTTTTATTACATCCTTCATTTATCATTCAATGATATTTTTTAAAAGGGTTGTTTATGTATTTTATTCCTCACCGTATTGTAAAACTTGGTAAGGCATGCATAATTGGTAGAAGAAAAAGAAATAATCAAGATCAAAATGTAGACATTGTAAAGGGCACTCAGGAGTCTAGCACGATGAACCAAACCCTATGGCTATTGCTTAGGGTTTCTTCAAGTAGTTCGTCACTCAGGAGGCCAGCACGCCGACCCAAACCCTATGATTATTGTCAAGCAACACCCAAGGTAGGGGTTCTTTAAGTAGTTAAACTCTAGGATGCTAGTTTATTATGCAACCGCGAGTAGGAAACCCCAACAATAACAACATGGGGGCCGAGGCAGATGATTTGGGGGGTTTTGAGAATGGCTATCTTTTGGTACTTTGTCATGCATATGTTCTCTTTGAAAAATCATATTGATCTTGAGCTCCAGATGTCAAGTTCGTTTTCTAAAGGTGAAAACCTTGTAAGTAGACCATAAACCCCCGCTATGCTTAGGGTTTTATTCTGGATCTCTGTCCTATTTTTATGCACTTGAAATTTTTAATCGTATATAACTCCAGGAGCGCTGAACCCTGGAATTTTTTTTTGACTTTTACCCCAATAATGAAATGAAATATGCCAAATCTCAAACACAAAATTATTTTCTATAAACCGAATCAAATTGGCCAGGTATTTTGTTTTATAAACTTTATAGAAGAATCATTAAAGTTTTCCCAAAATAGTTGAAATATTGCAGTTTCAAGCACTGGCTTATTTGCTATGAACTAAACCAAATTGTTTGAGAATTTTCTTTTATAAACTTTGTAGTAGAATCGTTGAGATTTTTCTTTTGCATCAACAACAAATACATTTATTATATCGCTTATACCTTGATCTAGTTGATGCACCATGCAAATAATGCCAAGATTGTTGTCATCGCAATGAGATTGAGAATTTGTTGTTGTTGCTGTGGGAATTTGGATGGAAAATATTATATTAACTAAGTGACTTGGAATTTAGCTTATAAGTGGATGCAATGGGTCATGTATTATTGAATAACTTAAGGATAATTATCGAATCCAGTCAACATTGAGGTGGAGTAATTTGTTCTAGAGATGTCTGTAGAAAATGAAGTCATTCAAAATTGTTAGAACACACAAACAACTTCCATGAATGTGAAATGATATGTTTGATAGAGGAAATCCAAACAAAGGAATTCAAATTAAATCCCTAACCAAAACGTTTCTTTCCTGAATCCAGTCATGACTTTATTTGCATGACATTGGGAACAAATCCATGATATCGAAAATTTATAAAGAATATCCCTACACAACACCCGAACTTAAATTTCACAAGCTTCATTACATAATCTCACATGTATAATGAAGAACTCCAAAAAGGGGGAAATCAACTTAACTCTCTACTTGTATAATCTTCAACAAAATTGAATAAAAGTGTAATGTGCCTTTTTCAAAATTTTGGATAAATGCACAAATTGGGCAAAATTCAAGCTTAACTAGTCATGACTCTAGAGGGTTCCAACTTTCACCAAATGGTCCCAAATTATAAAGGAGATGGTATGGTGAGTCTTAAAACATCCCAAGGTAGTTTATGGATACTTTTTATCAGACTTTAGATCTCCGCAAACATGTTTGGCGATAATGACAACAAGACCAAAAGTACTAGGAAATCGTGTTCAAATCCCCCCAAGGGTGATGGCCAAACTAGCTCTCCAAATCAAGTACGACCCTCCAAAATTTCATAACAGAGTATGGGAATGATTATCAGACATCAACGACTTCCCTTAATCATGTTTATTAATTTCTGCAAGTGGATTATGATCTGCAACAATTGTAGGGTAACTTTCATAGAATTTGACTAAGTGAAATTTGTATTACTAGCTATACTTTGACATAGGAAAGGTAGAATATATGGTTTTGAGAGTAATATGAAACATGGTGGTAATATATGGGGTTTTGAGAGTAATATGAAACATGGTGGTAATATATGGTTTTGAGAGTAATATGAAACATGGTGGTAATATATGGTTTTGAGAGTAATATGAAACATGGTGGTAATATATGGAATAAAAATGTCTTCCACAACAACATAAAACTCAAAGGAAAACCCTCCCACAAATTTGATACAATACTCCTTCAAGATTGAAGCAAAAGTCATGGAAACTAGTGATTCAATAGCATGGGAATGCAAGAGTTTCACATATCGATTTCTTGGATTTCGACACATAGAGCATAGGGACATGAAATTACAGAGTAAAACGTCATATATTTCTATCACAACATAATCCAAATCATAGAAGAGCCCTCATACAAATCTGGTATAAAACTACTTCAAGATTGAAGCCAAAATCCATGAAGATTAGTGATACAAGGGTATGAGTATGCAAGATTTTCATACATGTATTTCTGATATTTTGACTTAAAGAGAATGTGGACATAATATTACAGAGCCATACATCATATATTTCTTCCCCATCATCATAAAACTCATATAGATGTTCGCATACATATCTAATATAAAGCTACTTCAATATTGAAGCCAAATCCATGAAAACTAGTTATTCAAGAACATGGGGAACACGAGCCTTTCATACATGTATTTTTGATATTTAGACTTAAAGAGAATATGGAGATGGTATTACATATACATACATCATAAATCAAATATTGGGCATCAACCATCCTCAGCAAGGCACAATAATCACTCCAACAAATGCGTCATCAAATGTGAGTGTGGGGAAATGGAGAAGAAGGACTGAGAGAATAGGGAGATAGATGAGAATTCCACTGTATGGAAATTCAACCTACAACTAAAAATCCTTCATTAAGCTCCAATAAGAGGTAATACCGGCCTCTCCATCAACCAACTTGGAAAGGAATCCAACTCCCTCGAATTTGGTTCACAAGCAGGGAGAGTGAACACTCACTATGCAATGGAAAAGCAAAAGCTCTCCAAAATGCCAAAGGCCAATTAAAAAATGATCAAAATCTATTCTCATTAAATCCTTTTATTAACTTCATGAGGCCTCCTAAGGTCGAATTTCCCTTCATGAGATTCCTCCAACTCATCTTAGTGGTTTAGTAACTCTCATGACACTTGTCTTCTCTTGATGCTCCAATTCTTTCCCCAATTTGAATGGTTGCCTCTAACTCCCAAATTCAACCTATTGGTGGCTATTTTTAGCCCTGACATGTCATATTTGTCATATGTCAGCAATCAATTCTTAATTTGTTATACTTGTAATAGAATCTTCCATTATTTGTTGTCATAGAGTTCATAAAATCTCCTTCCAAGTGGCACACCTCGTCTTCTAGTATGCCAAGTGTGCGGGGAATTTGGTCACCCAAAGGATCCACAAGCTTCCAAGTGTCTTCATGAATCCATGCCACCTTATTTTATTAGCATTTATCATTTATGTGACCCATTTAAATGTGAACATAGTAAACTAAAGTCCTTTTGGGTCCCATAGCCCCTTATTACAAAATTTATGTCTCCATCTCAACCTAGGGAACTAGTGGGTTGGTGAAACATTATTTGCAAATAGTCTTATTTGGAAATTATTTAATTAGGGAAATGAAAATGCTCCCCACTCAATATTTCTTGTCCTCAAGTAATGACAAGTTTGTATGCTACAAAATTCGTTCATATTCCCAAGTGGCATCCTCATTTGGTACTCTTTCCTTTGCACCAAGTGCTCTCTTATGGTTCTGCTGATTAATTGTCTTTAGCTACAATTTGAGTAGTGGCACTCATGTACTACAATTTTGTGTTCCCAAAAGCAAAGAGATGTGGATGTTGCATATTGGTATATCTTGTAACATCACTACTAACACCAAAAGGATTAATCAAATCCATAAAAACTAAATTTGCACAATAATATTTACCTCCATATTTTGGAAACCTTTTCTGAACTTTCACCTCTTTCTGCTTCTGTATAATTCTTTGAACTTGGTACCGGGTTACCAAACTTTAAGTTTCTTAAGGTTCCAAATTTTTTTTAGAGAGGAACCACCATGCTTACTGCTGCACTACTCTGATTACAATCATCTTCTCAAGTGACGATTAAATCTATATTGTTGCTTGTTGCCCCCAAAATTGAAACCAATGAGACCAAAAATTATCTCAGGGTCCCATATGATCCTCATACATGCACGGTGTGAAATGTCTATGATGGAATGCCATGAAAACCAAGCATGTGAAAATTGAATCCATCTCTCAAAAGGTCTCCCACATAGGAAACTGGAACACTGTTCTATAAATATGAACTCAAACAACTAAAGGTTGGTTTGCTTTCTCAAACAAACTATCGAACTGCTACTCCAAGTGAGACAAAACCAAGCAATTCCAGGATCCCATTGCTTGTATTGCACCATTCCAAACACCATGAGTGCCAAAATATAGATCATTAAAGTACATAACAACATCATACAAATGTACATCAAGAAGGTACCTCATTAAAGAATCATGAAAGTGCTTGTACATCCAAGTAAGTAGAGCATCATGTGAGCCATACACATAAGCATCAAGTATTATATCAGATATGCTCTAATGACATAGGTCAGGATCCCATGTCCTATAGTGCTGCTCCAAAAGAATGTAAGATGCATCAAAATAATAATCAACCATGTGTTATTTCATCCAAGAAGTGAATGAAGAACCTCCACCAAAATCTGAACCAAATAAGGAGCAAAGAAAACATGAATACTTCAAGTGGCTCAAAGAAGTATCATCAATGCACCCATGAATATGTATATCATCATGAAATAACAGAGGATGTTTCTGCCAATAACAATTTCCTTCAATCATATATATCTTCACCCAAGCGTGGGATGGAGTTCCTCCAACATCAAATGGACTAGGAGAGGAGCAAGGAAAATCATGAGTCTCCAAGTGACCCAAGTGAACATCATAAGTGCACACATGTAGATGTGTATCATCGTAATGTAACAAATGATGCTGCTGCAAATGTAAAGAGGATGGTGATATAATAATGTCACCATCAAAAGGATATATAGGAAGTCCATACTCTTCACGTGGAATAATAAAAAATAAACCTTTCACCCATACTTCATTAGGATGAATGTTGCAAAATATGGAAGTGTAGGATGTAGGAGAAAGAACCAAATCACCCAAAGGATTATAAGTGAAAAAAATTTCATCATGTGAAGGATACATAGGGGTAGGAACATGCACCTCCCAAAAAAATGCAAAACTTTCCTCATAGGTGTGTTCCAAGGTAGCGGAATCATGCACTTCTCCAAAAAGTGTGAAACCATTTTCAAGAGGCAACTCAAGTTCCTCTTCCACCACAACAAATGATTGGATCTCATCAATATGATCTTAAAACACACCAAGAAACTCCAATTTTCCATGGCTCTCATGATCCCTCATGTCATGAGAATCCTCCAAGAAATCTACCATATGACAATCTGGAACATAGGAGGAAGAACAAGTATCTTGCAACCTTTTAAGAAGTTGCTCATTTTTTTTTGAGCTAATGAATATACTCATTATTATTCAAGTATGCTTCATATAACCATTCATTAAGATCAACCAATTTTTCCTATAAAAAATCAAAGACATGAAATTACCTTCGATTGTGCATATTGCTCTTTGAATCTTCTCCATGTCTTCAAGGAAGGATGGCTCCTCCAATGAAGAAACTTTCCAACAATAATTTGATACCAATTATTTAGTGTCATGGAGTATGCTAAGGGACTCATGGATATTCATTTCACTCATATTCAAAGACCCTTCAATGAAGGATGGTTCATGGGAGTGAACCTCCTCTTCTTCTTTCTTCTTGATTTGATCAAGTTCTTGAAGCTCAAGTGGTGATGGGGAAGTTGACCTTGGTTCTTCATTAGCTGCTACAAGGTATTCATATTTATGCTCATGATAAATTTGGCTTGCAGAAACATTTTCAAATCTGATCTCTATGCCACCAACATAGAGTTGTGAGCACCCATCAATAGGTACTCCTTCACAGTTCAAGCATCCATCAGTAGATGCCCTTTGGTCTATGTCCATGGTATAATGTGTATTGGAATGAAATTCAATAGTTTCAAGGTAATATTTTTAATTCTCATGTGATGTTTACTCGTCTTTTTCAAATTCACTTGGGAGTGACTTTCGATCTCGTAATGTGATTCTTTTTTTGTTTCACCACCCATAGAACTTGGTGGCTCCTTGGTATCCTCCCTACTTGTGGACTGTTGATTGTTCCTTAATAAGTTCACATTTGAAGTATTGTTCCTATATCCATTAATAAATCATCAAAGTATTAAATGGTATTATGTGTCTCTCCATGATGGAAACTTCTACTACCCTCTCCTTCCAGCTTACCCATAAGTTGGCTAGCCATCAATTCAAATCCTTGCATGAGTTTGATCTTGGTCGTATCATCAAAATATGAATGAATGAGTTTCTTAAATTCATACTTACCATCCATAAATTCAATAGGTTCCAAGAACATGCTATGATACCACTTTAATGTCCCTTTTTCAAAATTTTGGAGAAATACACAAATTGGGCGAAATTCGAGCTTAACTAGTCATGACTCTAGAGGGTTCCAACTTTTACCAAATGGTCCCGAATTATAAAGGATATGGTATGGTGAGTCTTAAAACATCCCAAGGTGTTTTATGGATACTTTTTATCAGACTTTATACCTCTGCAAACTTTTTTGGGGCTAATGACAAACATACCAAAGTTACTAGGAAATTGTGTTCAAATCCCCTAAAGGGTGATGGCCAAAGTAGCTCTCCAAATCAAGTACGAACCTCCAAAATTTCATAACAGAGAATTGGAAATATTATAAGACATAAATTACTTCCATTAATCATGTTTATTAATTTCTAAAAGTGGATTATGATCTGCAACATTTGTAGGGTAACTTTCATAGAAATTGCCTAAGGGAAATTTGCATTACTAGCTAGACTTTGACATATGAAAGGTAGAATATATGGTTCTGAGAGTAATATGAAAAATGGTGGTAATATATGGAATAAAAATTTCTTCCCAAACAACATAAAACTCAAATTAAAACCATCCCACAAATATGATACAATACTCCTTCAAGATTGAAGCCAAAGTCATGGAAACTATTGGTTCAATGGCATGGGAATGCAAGAGTTTCACATATGGATTTCTTGGATTTCGACCCATAGAGAATAGGGACATGAAATTACAGAGTAACTAGTCATATATTTCTATCACAAAATAATCCAACTCATAGAATATCCCTCATACAAATCTGGTATAAAACTACTTCAAGATTGAAGCCAAAATCCACGAAGATTAGTGATACAAGGGTATTAGTATGCAATCTTTTCATACATGTATTTATGATATTTTGAATTAAATATAATGTGGACATAATATTACATATCCACACATCATATATTTCTTCCCCATAATCATAAAACTCATATAAATGCATGCATACAAATCTGATATAAAGCTACTTCATTATTGAAGCCAAATCCATGAAAACTAGTTATTCAAGAGCATGGGGAATGCGAGCCTTTCATCCATGTATTTATGATATTTTGAATTAAATAGCATATGGAGATGATATTATAGATCCATACATCATAAATCAAATCTTGGGAATCAACCATCCTTAGCAAGGCGCAAGAACCACTCCAACAAGTGCGCCATCAAATGTGAGTGTGGGGAAATGGAGAAGAAGGAATGAGAGAATAGGGAGATAGATGCAAATTTGACTGTATGGACCTTAAATATGAAATTAAAAATACTTCATTAATCTCCAATGAGGGCTTTGAGTGGCCTATCCATCAACTAACTTGGAAAGGAATCCAACTCCTTCGAAATTGGTTCACAAGCAGTGAGAGTGAACACTCACTGTGCAATGGACAAACAAAATCTCTCCAAAATGCCAAAGGACAATTAAAAAATGATCAAAATATATTCTCATTCCTCATTAAATCCTTTTATTAACTTCATGAGGCCTCCTAAGGTCGAATTTCCCTTCATGAGCTTCCTCCAACTCATCTTAATGGTTTAGTAACTCTCATGACACTTGTCTTCCTCTTCATGCTCCAATTCTTTCCCAATTCAAATGGCTGCATCTAACTCCCAAATTCGATCTCTTGGTGGCTATTTTTATCCCTGACATGTCATATTTTTAATATGTCAGCAATCAGGTTTGAATTTGTTATACTTTTCATAGAATCGTCCATCATTTATTGTCATAGAGTGCATATAATCTCCTTCCAAGTGGCACACCTTGTCTTCTAGTCTCTTCCTCTTCCATGGGAGTTACCCTCCTTTACCAATTTGAATTACTTGGCTCATGATCTGATATTTGACACCACATAACCATCCAATAATGTTACATTACCAATGTGTTCGAATTTGGATGAATATCATGCCAAGTGTGCGGGGAATCTAGTCACCCAAAGGATCCACAATCTTCCAAGTGTCTTCATGAATCCATGCTACCTTATTTTATTAGAATTTATCATTTATGTGATCCTTTTAAATGTGAATATGGTAAACTAAAGTCCTTTTGGTTCCTATAGCCCCTTATTATAAAATTTATATCTCCATCTCAACCTAGGGAACTAGTAGGTTGGTAATTATTTGCAAATAGTCTTATTTGGAAATTATTTAATTGGGGACATGAAATTTTCAACTTTATTTCATAACCCTCCAAGCTATTATTTAACGGTGGAATAAATTAAAAATTTTACTTTATTTCATAACCACCTAGCTATTATTTAATGGCGAAATAAATTAATAATCCCTTTTATTGTCCTATTTATTCCTTTATTCCTTTTTATCTTTCTTTTGCACTTTATTTTATAACCCCTAAAACAATTCTCCAATGGTGAAAAAAATTAAAATATATAATAATGAAATAAATTAAAATTTTTGCTTAGTGTCCTATTTATTCATTTTATTTACCTCTTATATTACACCTTTCATTTTTCATCCAATGAATATTTTTAAAAGGGTTGTTTATGTATTTTATTCCCCAACATATCATGAAACTTGGTAAGGCATGCATAATTGGCAGAGGAAAAATAAACAATCAAGATAAAAATGGAGACATTGTAAAGGGCACTCAGGACTCTAGCACGATGAACCAAACCCTACGACTATTGCTTAGGGTTTCTTCATGCAATTCGTCACTCGGGAGGCCAACACGCTAACCCAAACCCTACGAGTATTGTCTAGAAACACCCAAGGTAGGGTTTCTTTAAGTAGTTCAACTCTAGGCTGTTATTTTATTATGCAGTTATGGGTAGGAAAACCCAACAATAATAACATGGGGGCCGAGGCAGATGATTTTTGGGGTTTTAAGAATGGCTATCTTCTAGTACTTTATTGTGCATATGTTCTCTTCGAAAAATCCTATTGATCTTGAGATTCAGATGTCAAGTATGTTTTCTAAAGGTGGAAACCTTGTAAGTACACCATAAACCCCCGCTATGCTTAGGGTTTGATTCTGGATCTTCATCCTATTTTTATGCACTTGAAATTTTAAATCGTATATAATTGCAGGAGCGTTGAACCCTGGAAAATGTTTGTGACTTTTACCCCAATTGTAAAATGAAATATTCCAAATTTCAAACACAAAATTATTTTCTATAAACAAAATCAAATTGGCCAGGGATTTTTTTTATAAACTTTATAAGAGAATCGTTAAAGTTTTCTCAAAATAGTTGAAATATTGTAGTTTCAAGCGCTGGATTATTTGCTATGAACTGAACCAAATTGTCCAGGAATTTTCTTTTATAAACTTTGTAGTATAATCTTTGAGATTTTTCTTTTGCTTCGACAACACAAATACATTTGTTATGTCGCTTATACCTTGATCTAGTTGATGCATCATGCAAAGAAGGGGAATATTGTTGTCGTCGCAATGAGATTGAGAATTTGTTGTTGCTGCTATGGGAATTTGGATGGAGAATATTATATTAATTAAGTGACTTGTAAATTATCTTATAAGTGTGTGCAATGGGTCACGTATTATTGAATAACTTAAGGATAATTATCAACTCCAGTCAACATTGAGGTGGAGTAATTTGTTCTAGAGATGTTTGTAGAAAATGAAGTAATTCAAAATTGTTAAAACACACAAACAATTTCCTTGAATGCAAAATGATATGTTTGCTAGAGGAAATCCAAACAAAGGAATTTAAATTAAATCCCTAACCAAAACATTTATTTCCTAAATTGAGTCAGGACTTAATTTGTCTGACATCGGGAACAGATCCATGATATCGGAAATTTATAAGGAATATCCCTACACAACACCTGAACTTAAATTTCACAAGCTTCATTACATAATCTCGCATTTATAATGAAGAACTCAAAAAAGCGGGAAATCAACTTAATTCTCCACTTGGATAATCTTCAACAACATTGAATAAAAGACTTATTATAAATTGTTAATAAAGTTTTTTACCTGGGGTATTTGTCAACTATCGATAATTTGATTGAATCCAATAGGTTCTTCTGATATCTAAGTTAGTTAACCTTTGACATTTTTGTGACGCTATTGAAGAAGAATATGATGTCCATTTATGTGTGACATAACTAAAAATGGAGTATGGATCCACATGAAGTTCAAAATTTAAGAGAACAGTTCAAGTGCTACTTAGACCTGCTATTGAATGATCAAATTTGCACAGTGGTTGAAATTTGCAGATACCATATCGGCTATAAAACACACATGTCGATTTACCATTTTCATCAAAACAATAAAAGGCTAGTGAGTGAAAAACACATTAATACCTAATGCATGCTATTGTATATTCTCATTTTATTTTAGATATTAAAGATTTTAAAAGCAATAATTACAACATTTTCAAGAGGAAAAAGTTAAAACAAAGGATGTGCACCAGTAATTGAACATTGGAATGGGAATATAAAGAACTCATAGAACGCAAGGGAAGACCCATTTCACTAAGAATGCATGCAGAATATTGGTTGTTTCTTTCTTTGGGGTGGATATATCTGCAAGCTGCATCAAAACTACAATCTCATGTTTTCAAGTAATGTGCACAGTCTGGTTGACTAGGCCTTTCAGGAAAGGCCTTTGTCTTTGTAGGAAGTTCTTGAGGCTACGTGTAGGAATTGCTTTGGTTGCAGAATATATAGGCTATGTGGAAGTAAGAACAAACTTGATAGAACTTACCACTAAATCCATAGTTTTTTTTGTATCATTCAAAAGGATTATTCCATTGGGGCATTGCCTCTCTTCTAATGATACCTCCTATTTATCAATTCAAAATGAATATCCAAATATCAAAATGTTGAATTATGAATTGTATACATAAAGAAGTATTGTTATTGCTATTTCTATTCACTAGTGCACACGGCTCAAAAGTTCCACGAAATATTGCCACGAATAAGTTAAAATGGTAATTTTCGTGGATAAATTGATAAATATTTTGAACAAATATTCGCGTGCCCCCCAATCATCGTCGCTACTGCGACGTAAATGACCGTTTGTCTCTATAGCGATGAAAGTTCGTCTATATTGTGACGAAGACAAAAGTTCATCTCTATAGCAACCAAATGCTAAACACTTGCAAATCAACTCCATCAACAAATTTGAAGAGGAGGCCCCATTGGGGAAATGTAGAACAAGGAAAGTGGAAGGTAATTATAATGAGAATGAACAACCATCATGTTCATCCTTATTATAATAATCGCAACCATCATCATATTCATATTTATGAACATCAATACTATCATCATCATCATCACCATCACCATCATCATCATCATCATCACCACCATCACCATCATCACCATTGTTATCATCGTCATCATCGACATCATAATCAACCTTATCCTTAGCCTCATCATAGTCAATGTTATAATCATCATGTCATCAATTTGTCATCATCATCATCATCAATGTTATCATCTTCATCATCATGATCATCATGTTCATGCTCATTAGAATAAAAGCAATCATCATCATCATGGTCATATTCATTAGAATAATCACAACCATCATCATCTTCATGTTCATACTCATTAGAATAATAGCTATCATCTTCATCATGGTCATCCTCATTAGAATAATCACAAACATCATCATCTTCATCTTTATGATGATCAATTGTATCATAATCATCATCACCATCTTCATCATTGTCATCATCGAAATCATAATCAACCTCATCCTCATCATTGTCATCAACGATATCATCATCTTCATCAATGTTATCATCTTCATCATCATGATCATCATGTTCATTATACTCATTCTAATAATAGCAATCATCATCATCAAGTTCATCCTAATTATAATAATCGTAACCATCATCATATTCATCTTTATGATCATCAATGCTATCATAATCATCACCACCACCACCATCATCATCACCATCGTCACCATTGTCATCATTGTCATCATTTTCATCATCGACATCATAATCAACCTCATCCTCATCCTCATCATCGTCAATGTTATAATCATCATCATCATCAATTTTATCATCTTCATCATCATGATCATCATGTTCATACTCATTAAAATAATAACAATCATCATCATCATGTTCATCCTCATTATAATAATTGCAACCATCATCATCTTCATATTTATGATCATCAATGCTATCATAATCATCATCACCATCATCACCATTGTCATCATCGTCATCAGCGACATCATAATCAACCTCATCCTCAGCCTCATCATCGTCAATGTTATAATCATCATCGTCATCAATGTTATAATCATCATCGTCATCAATGTTATCATCTTCATCATCATGATCATCATGTTCATACTCATTAGAATAATAGCAATCATCATCATCACCATGTTCATCCTCATTATAATAATCGCAACCATCATCATCTTCATCTTTATGATCATCAATACTATCATAATTATCATCATCGTCATCATCGTCATCAATGTTATCATCTTCATCATCATGATCATCATGTTCATACTCATTAGAATGATAGCAATCATCATCATCATGTTCATCCTAGCGCTGACAATTTGTTGTGGCAAAAATGTTCACATGTACTAGTATAGATGAGAACGATGACATAAATGATATGGAGAGATATCATAGGAACTATGTTCATAGTGTACTATCTTCGTTTATGTGTGCATTAACACATGTAATCCATAATTTGTAACTACCCACTCTAGGATATATTGAATAAGCCTAATTATTTAAAAAAATGGTTTCTATGTTAGAAGACATTTAAAAAATAATAATAAGACAAGAACAATTTCCCGTTCAATTTCCTATTGATCAAGGTTGTAATTAATTGAATTTTACACATTTTCAGGATTTAAAGATTTGTAATAAATAAATTGTATTATACAATTAATTCTATCTAACCTTATTACTTACTTATGTGTGTCTCAAGTCTTCTTGATAGTAGACTTTATTAAGCATCCTCTGTGTGTCAAACTTCAAAATGGTCACCATATTACACTCATATGATTTTTTTTTTCCAGGAAAGGTACTATTGACGACGATGATGGCCATAAAGACAATTATCATGATAATCCTAGTGACTACAGTGACAATGATAATTTCTCTATCAACATCATCATCATCATAATCGTCACTAATGATGAGGATGATGTCGATGGTGTTGTTTATTACGATGATGTCAGCGACGACAATGACGATGGTGATGATCATTGGCGATGACAATGACAATACTTATGATGATGATGATGATTATGATGATGATGATGACGACGACGACAATGATTATGATGATGATGATGATGATGATAATGATTATGATGACGATGATGATGATGATGATGATGATGATGATGATGATGACAACGACGACAATGATTATGATGATGATGATGATGATGATCAAGATTGTAACATCCCAGTTTTGACCCCAAGGGGGAGGGGAATGTAATGCCCCGGTTTTGACCCCATGATATTGAAATTGTACATGATGTATATATTATGAGAATCATGGCAAGGAGCTCAAGGACAAGGCCCTGCCAGTGATTTGGTGTTTTGTATATAGTTGATCAAGGTTGATGCCTCTAGTTATGGTGCTAAGTCAAGCACAACATGTTTTTCAATATCATGTAAATACACAATTTAATAAAACACCACATATAGCTATGCATTGCAATGTGAAAATAGATGGGGGCATGATTTCACAGAGGAAAAGAGAGGGATTAAACCAGTAGATTCTAGGTGAGTGATTGCAGGTTCAATCCTTGCAAAACCCATTTTAATCAACACAAAAACCTTCGCTTATTTGTCATCCAAGTCACCCAAGCGGACGCGAGACAGATTAAATCCTTTTGGATAGAAATTTCACGCCTACTAGCTGATGTTAAACAACTTGCTAGTTGAATCAGCGAAATTTTTGTTAACTGTCGGATCTGTGTCTCCACTAGATCAACAGTGGACTTCAAAAGTGATGAGGCAAATTTGATAAAAATTCTACGTACATGAAAAGTTTGTTTGGTCGCACTAGTTCAATTAGTGAAATCGCTGTGCGCCATCGATTTGTTTTGATGGTTGATCTCAGTCGTAGATATGTTCAAAAGTTACCCATTCTTTATCCCATCTACCCTGGTTCATCCCTGTGCTCGATCATTCAATTTTCTTGTAGGAAATTAGGAAATTGGTTGAGGCAGTTAATGCCTTGGGCAGAGCAAGTCATGACAGTCAATTTCATGACTGAACACGCCTATAGTTGCAGAAGCCGTGTTATTTCTTTTGAAGCAATAAAAACACGTGATTTCATGCCCAATTTGTCATCCTAGTATTCATCTGAACATGGTGGTCATTCGAACCATGCTGGCATTGGATCCAATCGATTATGCATTGTTCACTCTCCTGAGTCATAGAGAAGGTAATATGTCGTGGTTGTGCAGTGTGGTTCACTATTGAATGTTGTTCAATCCATCCACATTGTGATGGTGGACAGTTGCTCATGTTACACATTGTGGTCCATGGTTGTGTGACAATGTTTTCTCTATGTTACAGAGTGGTATGAGACCCTGGTGGTTTGTTTTACAGTGTTGAAGCTCGTATTGTTGTGTCTCCATGTGGTAATTGTGATATGCACTTTGGTTTGGGTCTGAATTGAATGCAAGACTTAGGAGTGGAAGAGACATAGAATGTGTTTTATAAACCTAGTGTGGAACCTCACAATAAGATAAGAGTGGTTGGTGAATTTTCTCTGCACATCCTGAAGAGCATTGGGAGGGAAGGTGTAGCCAGAGGGGATGTGGAGTAGAGAAGGGGACACTTCCTTGTGTTTGGTGTGTAGGTAACATGGATGCCAGGAAAGATAGATCTTATGAAGGTGCCTTTAGCTCTGTGGATGAGCTCACTAGCTTAACAGTTATTCCTTTCCACTTCCTTAGAATCATGATAAACCCAAAGGAGATTGGCTTGGTTGGGTAGCCTATGAAAACCAATTGGATCTTGGCTTGGTTGATCATCCTAATAAATCCAACTGGTAGTTGGATTGGATGTGTCTTGTTGTGCATTTTTCCTTGTGTAATCCTTGGTTAGACAAATCATGAAACCCAAATGTGAATGGTGGCTTGGCTGAGTGTCTGATAAACCCATCCGTTGGCTTGGTCGGTCCTTGATGTAAATGTTGGCTTGAATGCATACAGTCTGTGAAACCCAATTGATAGATGGATTGGCTGTGTGTCTTGTGAAACCCATTTGTTTGGCTTGTTTTCCTGCAACCTGATAAACCCAACTTGGTGTTGGCTTGGCTGGACAGTCTGATAAACCCAACTGAAGGTTGGCTTGACTGTGTGTGAGTCTGTTGTTCCCTAGTTCCTTGTGGAAGTCATGCCTAGCTCAGGGGTGGCAGTTGTGTTGAGAGATTAATGAACACAACTGGCCTATGGTTGGGTGGAACGTTGCAACGACATAGCTAGTTGCGGGACACCATTCATCATCAAGATAAGTATCTCTGCTATCCTTAATTGTGCAATGTGTTTGCTTATGAATGAATGACTAAATGAATGAATATGATGAATGGTTGTAATCTTTCTATAGAGTTTACTGTTGATGAATGTTCCTTCAATTGCATTTATTTATGCCTTGCATGGTTCAATTAATCTTTCCTAAGTTCATGGAGGCTAGAATCCTGTTACAGAGTCAGAATGCATCCGACGTAGCGTTTTTGCCCCTTGAAATCCGCTTGGGAAAGGCGGAAGGAGGAAATCAAAAAAGAGAAGTGGAAATGGGGAAGAATGTGGATTTTTGCACTTTGGGATCTACCTACGGAAGGTGGAAGGCAAAAGCAGAGAAATAACTGGAAATTTCAAGGCAGAGGTGTGTTTTACACACCCTGAAATCCGCCTGCGGAAGGCGAGAGGTAGAAAATGGGGAAAAGGTTAAGATCGAAAGTTGGTTTTCTGAATTTTGAGTTTTGAAGTCGGAAGGTAGAAGGTGAAGCTGTGGTTGAAGGACTCTATCGAACGTTATATTTTCTACTTTTGAGTTTTGAGGGCAGAAGGCGGAACCTCAGTTGAGGGATTTCATCGAACGTTATGTTTGTAACTTCCGAGTTTGAAAGGAGGAAGGAAAAAGGGTGGAACGTGGTTTGGATGACCTCGTTGCATGTTATGTTTCCAATTCCCATTTCTGCAGCAGAATGCAGAGGGTGGAAAGGATAGGTTTAGTGTGGAAGGGGTGTTTCTGGTTGCAAAAGGGATTTGTCAAGGGTGAAACAACTTTTACAGTGGTTTCTAAGCTCGAGAATGAATGTTGAAGAGTGTGTTAATGTCCATGCCCTATGTTTCAAAAGGAGAAAAAGGGTTCTTGAAGCAAAATTTTTAATTTATTTGCATTATGGGGTACGAGGACGTTACAAAGATGGTGGTGATGGTGATTATGATGATTATCAAGATGGTGGTGATGGTGATGGTGATTATGATGATTATCAAGATGGTGGTGAGGGTGAGGGTGATGGTGATGATCATAAGTATTGATGTTTCCTATTTCTACTACCTTGCCTCCATGTTGCTAGAATAAGTCCCTGAATTTATCCTTTCCCGAAGGGGTATAGTGGAATTATTGGATTCAATGAAAGGTAATAAATCATATTAAAATAATAAAAAACATTAAAGTAATAATAACCATTAAAATATTAATAAACATTAAAAATAATAAATATAAATTAAAAAAAAAAAACATTAAAAAACAACAAACAATTAAAACTATCAATCTTACCTTCCCCCTCTCGCGACGATGAAATTTTACATCTTTCACTTACCTCACCCATGAACAACGGCCGAGGTCGCAGAGGATGTTTTCCAATTACCTCACCCACAAACTAGGACCGAGGTCGCAAAGGCGTTTCCAAGGTTGCAGAGGAGGTTTTCCAGTTACGTCACCCACGAACTAGGCTCAAGGTTGCAGAGGAGTTTCCAAGGTTGCAGAGGAGGTTTTCCAATTACCTCCCCCACAAACTAGGTTCGAGTTCGCAGAGGAGTTTCCAAGGTTTCAGAGGAGGTTTTCCAGTTACCTCACCCTGTATCTTCGTTAGATGGGTGATTGAATGTGGTTAAAATTACTAGTAAGAATTGCAGTTTTGGTTTATTATTCAATTTTGCAATCATAATTTCTTACCATAGGCTAAATGCGACATTTTAAAATGACCCAAATTTTTGAAATCGTGAATTGAACACTCAAAATTGCATTTTCATCGCATTTTAAGGAATTCCTTCTCCGTCGGATTCCAGCGGGTAGGGATCGATTTGGTTGATGCATAAACTTCTCCCCTCTTTCACCCATGTGGTTAGTAATTTTTGAATCGACCAGGTGTAACCAGGAATACTAACAGGTGGGACCATCGCTGCCATTGTTTCCTCGATGGAAGAAGCACCGATGTTACCACTAGCAGTAAGATCCCTAGATCTGGGGCTTGGAGGAAGCCCTATTTCTCTTTTTCCTTAATGTTTTCCTGAATAAAGAGGGTCTACACTATCTACAAATGCCACAATCATTCACACATAACCCTTCTTAGACCATATTTGGAACCCTACTTCATCTACGTAATAGTTTTTGTACAACGATTTGGAGTTGTTGGAATCGAGATGGCTAGGATCTCATCCAACTCCACCTGCTCTGCCTCCCTGATCATCCTTAGAAGAAGGGGACACCGTTATCCCAGAGGGTTACATTGTTTTTTTTTTGCGCCTGGAGGATTTTCTAAGGACACCACTTGATTTAGGATATGACGGAAGCGACAAAGAGACACAAGTGGAAATTCAAGCCAATAGGAGGGGTTTATCAAAGACCCCTATAAAAAACACAAGAACAATTGCCTCTCCTCAACCAGTGGGCCTCTTAATCTCATCTACGGTGTCAACGTGTCGATAGAGGATGCTGGGCCTATGGAAGACTCCGCTCTGGTGGGAAAAATTCGTGGGCAAAACTCTAGCTCGAAGGATATGGAAATTTGGGTAAGGAAGAATTGGTCAAGTGCTCTCAACTATGAACCAGAAACAAATGCCCTTACAAAGGGGTGGTTTGGATTTAGATTCAACTGCGCAAGTGATGTTGAAAAAATTCTTGCGAAACAGTGGAGCTATGGAGCTATTCCTATTCTGTTAAAAAAATGGACTCCTCTCTTTGACATGGATAGTGAGAGACTGGACACTATGCCGGTGTGGGTGCGTCTTCCAGGACTCCCTTGGGAATTTTGGAACTCGAAATCGCTTTGCGATTTGGGGAGTGCACTTGGAGTCTTTCTGGAGGTCGATCTTTCTTTTTTGAAGACAAGAAGGAAAATTGTAGCATGAATAATTATCTCTTTAAACATTTGAAGAGATCTCCAAGAACACATTAATCTTATATGGGGTGACTCTGTTAGGAAGCAACTTCCAGACTATGAAGGGATCCCCTTCAGATGTCACCATTTCCATGGAACAAGACATATAGAAAAAATTGTCAACTGGGGTTTCCAAAAGTCTCAGCACAAAAAAGATGGCTCCCAAGGGAGGCTGCAGCTCCAAGCACTGAACAGATCCCTCAAGGGATGCATGAAGAAGGTCCTCCTATCTAGGCTATTGATCGACAGCAGTCTGGCAACTTCAACATAGGTTTCTCTTTCACTTTCCTTTTCAACAAATCAACACTCCTATCAGCTGTTACAATCCAATAGAATGGTTGATTATACCACTAATGAGATCACTCTACCATTAGTCCATGTATCAACCATCATTTATTCCGATAATTTTTGTGTCTAGGTTTTTTCTCAGTAACATGCAACACAATTTTGGAATTAGAGGGTTAATTTTTGAAAATTGTGCCAACAGAGGGTGTGGTAATTGTGTTCATCTACGCCTTTCCATAACACACTTTTAGTAGTTTATGATACTCAATATTTGTACTTGGTTTGGTTTTTATTCCCTCGATTGAAATTCTACAAGTGTCCATGAATGACTTTGTGAAGCGAGTTGAAAATCACCATAACTTGAAAACCAAGGTTCAGATGGACAAACCATCTATTTCATTGGAATCACAACATTAGAATACTATACGGACATCACTCTACAATGATTCCATGAACCTACCATTTTCTATTTTGGTGATTTTCGCAACTAGGTTTTACTTAGTAACAGGCAATGTTATTTTTGGATTAGAGGGTGATTTTTTTTAAAATGTGCGAAATGAGGGTGTGGGAATCATTGTCATATCATCCTTTCCCCAAAAAACTTGTAGGAGGTTACAAAACTCAATTAATTTTCTTTTTTGTTTGTATTCCCATGGTTGAAATTCTCCAAGTATCTTCGAAAGGATTTGGCAAACGAGACTAAAATAACCATAACTCGATAACCGATGCTCAGATGGAAAAACCATTAGTTTTGTTGGAATAGTGAAATTGGAGTACCACTAGGGACATCATTCTACCATGAATCCATTGATTGACCATTTTCTATTTCAACGATTTTTCAAAGTAGGTTTTGCTCAGTAACATGCAATGCAATTTTTGCATTAGAGAGTATTTTTTTGAAACCTTTTCCAAATATGAGTGTAGGAATTTTCATCATATTGGCATTTCCAAAACATACTTGTAGGAGGTTATGACACTCATTCCATTGCTCAGTTTTGTTTTTATTCCCTGGATAAAGTTAATAAAGAGTTCCTAAATGAATTTGGGAAGCGAGTTCAAAATCTCCATAACTTGATAACCAAGTATCGGTGGGACAAACCATTAGTTCCATTTGAATTGTGACATTATATTACCACTAGGGACACCACTCTATCATGAGTCCATGGATCAATCATTGTCGATTTACACAATTTTTGCAACAATTTTTTTCTCAGTAACATGCAATGCAAATTTTGCATTAGAGGGTATTTTTTTTAAAACTATGTCAAATAAGGGTGTGGGAATCATGTTGATATTGTCCTCACCAAAACACACTTGTAGGATGTTACTACAGTTGATTTCATTGTTCGGTTTGGTTTTTATGCCCCTAGTTGAAATTCACCAACTGTCCCTTAATGACTTTGGGAAGCAAGTTGAAAATTATCATAATTCAATAACCAAGTCTCAAATGGACAAACCATCAATTTCATTGGAATTGTATCATCATATTGGGTCTAGGGAAACCACTCTACCATGAGTCTATAGACCAATCATTTTATATTTCGATGATTTTCACAACTAGATTTTGCTTAGTAACATACAATGCAATGTTTACATTAGAGGGTCAATTTTTGAAAATTGAGCAAAATGAGGGTGTGGGAGTCATGGTAATATTCGCCTTGCTAAAAAACACTTCTAGTAGGTTACACCACTCAATTTCATTGCTCAGTTTGGTTTTGATTCCCCCAGTTGAAATTCACTAACTTTCCATGAAGGACTTTGGGAAGTGAATTGAAACTTACCATAATTTAATAAAAACAAGGATCATATGGAAAACTGCCAGTTCAGTTGGAATCGTGATGTAGGAGTACTGCGATGGACACCACTCTACCAGAGTCCATGGATTAAGCATTTTCTATTTTGACAATTTTCGCAACTAGGGTTTTTCTTAGTAACAAGCAATGCAATTTTTGCATTAGAGAGTAAAATTTTGAAAACTGTGCGAACCAAAAGTTTGGGAATTGTGGGAATATCATACTTTCCTAAACACACTTTGAGGAAGCTATGACACTCAATTCCATTGCTTAGTTATGTTTTTATGCTTTGGGTTGAAATTCACCAAGTGGCTTTGAATTGATTTTGGAAGTAAGTTGAAACTCATAATAACTCAATAATCGAGGCTCCAATATACAAACCATCAATTCCGTTGGAATCAAGACATTGGAATACCACTAGTGACACCACTCTCCCATGAGTCCATGGATCGATCATAATCTATTTCGACAATTTTCGGAACTAGGTTTTACTAAGTAACATGGAATGAAAATTTTCTATTAGAGGGTATATTTTTTATAACTATGTCAAAAGAGGCTCTGGGAATTATGTTCATATTCACATTTCCAAAACACACTTGCAAGAGGTTGCGACACTAAGTTCCATTTCTTAGTTTGGTTTTTATGCCCAAGTTGGTTGAAATTCTCCAAGTATCCTAGAATGGCTTTGGGAGGTGAGTTGACAATTGCCATAACTCAATAAATGAGGTTTAGATGGACTAGCTGTTAGTTCCATTGGAATATTGTCATTCGAGTACTACTAGGGACACCACTCTATGATGAATCCATGGACTGACTATTGTCTATTTCAATGATTTTTAGAAGTAGGTTTCACTTAGTAACATGCAATACAATTTTTGCATTAGATGGTAATTTTCTGAATACTATGCAA
>LPNX010721731.1:109073-162404 GCA_001517045.1 Pseudotsuga menziesii | reverse complement strand
TTGGGATCTCTGATATATTGTCCTCTTGCATTAAAAGATCTAAAAAATCATCATGAACAATTGATTCTACTAAATATCCTGCTTGCTTGAGAATAGCTTGAACCTCTTCATCCAATTCATGATCTCCAAAAGCATCTCCCTTTGCTTTATCTTCTTCCTACTGCTTGGTAAGTCTATCTTTAATTTCAGCAATTATTTCAAATAATTCAAACCTAGGCTGTTCAATTTCTCCTACTAACTGTGATATTTTTGTCTCTGCAGGTTGGGAAGAGGAGGAAGGCTTGACAGTTCTCTTTCCCTTACCTTTACTGCTCTTTTTAACCATTTCTGTTTCTTCACTGGAGGAAGAACTAATCACCACAGCTTCCTGTCTGGACTCTAGTTTGTGGTTAAGTAGCTTTTTCATGTTCCATCTCAGCTTATTAGTTGGCCTAGTTTGAGGCCTTTTGTATGACCTTTTGTATGAAGCTACCTTCTTCCTTTTCTTTGTCTTAGATTTGGCTGATTTTACCCTTGAGGCAGGAAAGTCTCCACATGCTTCTGTACTTGGCTCTGTCTCAACAATCTGCTATTCATCCTCCAATAAATAACCTTCATCTTCAGATAATATGGTAAGAGGGCTTCTTTGTTTAGTTTGTAATTCCTCTTCAGGAGTAGCAGCTCTCTCTTTATCAATAGTCCTAGCTTGTTCAGAATGTGCTACTGGTGGTAATTTCAAATAAGGCTGCACTTCTTCACCTGCAAACAATGAGTACTTGTTTCTCATGGAATCTGAAGCCACTTTGAGCTGACTCTCATCCTTTACTTGTTCTGCTACCTGCTCTATCACCTTCTTGGCTTTAACCTCATCTTTACTTGTAGATTTGACTGAGTGACCCAACTTTTTGATCATTACCTTCCCCTTATCAGTCCGCCTTTTAGGCTGCTGATCTTCTTTTTGAGGATGAACATCTGACCAAAACAAAAAGAAATCCCAAGTCCTTCCCTCATGCTGCAACACTGTGGTGATGATCAGTTTGATGAGACCATGGTGAAAAAGTGACTGGGAGGCATGATCATCATGCTGCTTTATCTTGATTGACATCTTCTGCAGGATTTTAAGAAAAAGAAGGGCAAGTTCATATTAGAAACTCCTACTATGTGTTGCAGGAACCTGAAATGATATTTAAAGACAAATGAATATCTGCCTTCACAGGTCACATAACTTTGAAGTATCCTTATGGGCTCAATCCACTCCTTCCTGAAATTTTGAATGAGGATACCCTTGTTCCAGTCAGGAATCACATTAGGCAATAGGTATCTTTGGGGTTCAAACTCAAAAGGCAATTTTTTAAACCAATGCTCCCCCTCATTGCTGATCTCAGTAGCTTCTGCTATAAGCTCCATAGTCAGTTTGAATTTCAAAGCATCCATCATGATCATATCATCTTTGAGTCCCTTAGCAAACTTGCAGGACACCTGAGCATTGAAACCATCTATCTTCTTGAAAAACTTCAACCAACCTGCTTGCTGAAATAGTTCTGCATAGTCAGGAAGCTTCTGGATCCAGGTTAGGTCAGTGGGCTCAGCCCTGTTGACCTTACCACTTTTGCCACTTTTCCCCATATTTTTCTTTCAGAAAACAGAAACAGTCTGGTTTTAGGTTTCCAATAGGTTTTACAGATTGGTTTGCTGTTATTTGAACTCCTTCTCAATCAGTTAAGTACTCCTGGACAGGCCAGCAATGTCAATATTCCCTTGCCTCAACCATACAATTAGGTTTATGAATAGATAAACTGTGAGACAAGATCAATCATAAGTGAAAACTGTCATAAGAACAATATGGCTCTGCTTAATTTTCAAACTGCACCATTAGGCATAATGTCGAACTGTTTCAGAATATCAGCCACTCAAATTCCTTATTTTAGGGTTTCGGAGAAAACAGTCTGATGTGTATTCAAAAATTAGCTCCTCCTTAGTACAACTGATTCAAATTACTGAAGATAGCACTTTGCTCAATTTGTAATGCTCAGGATATTCAATATAATTGTAGACTGTCAATGGAAGTGGTTTCCCTATCTTCAGTATTTGCTCTTCCTTCTATGCATCAAAACAGCTTCGATCCTCAAACCCTAGATTTCTGACTGCTTCAGAATTTGCAAGAGTAACATCACATCATAGGCTTATCAGACCCATCGGAGACTATCTGTATGAGAAGAGAGGAAAGCACCAGTGTTTGCAATATATTCACTCCAGCCACAAAAATGTCATCAAATCCTGTACATACAATCCAACCTGTTCTCCAAGCATTTGATCATTATCCTCCAAACCATAGATTTTACAAACATGTCAATTCCAACAGCTTTCAAACCACTTGAACAAACCAATCCAACACCTTTTGTACAAAATATTAGCATAACA
Organism: Pseudotsuga menziesii; assembly: GCA_001517045.1. Classification (NCBI taxonomy): domain Eukaryota; kingdom Viridiplantae; phylum Streptophyta; class Pinopsida; order Pinales; family Pinaceae; genus Pseudotsuga; species Pseudotsuga menziesii. The sequence continues at coordinate 160,004 of LPNX010721731.1, read as the reverse complement.
AATCGATCTATGAATCCTTTGAATGTTGTTTCCTGTAAATTCTGTCTTATACTGGCATTAGGTCATGAGAACAATCCCTTCAATCAGTTCATTGTAACCAATCTGCATTACTATCAAAGTTTTTGAATGTCTAGGAAAGCAAATGATAAACACTCCTCATTCAAACAGTCATTAAAACTTCACATGCTGAATGCTTTTAAGTTCAAGGTCTCTTTGCTGCTCTGTTCCTTCCGATTCTTCATAATGGCTTCTGCTAACTATTTATGTGGTGAAAAGTTTATTTCATGATATATTCTATCATCTTCAGCGGCCAATTTCTTCAGATAATCATGCAGCAAGAAAAACCCAAATTTTTGAGCTATAAGGGTTTTGTCGCAAGTACCTACCAATCTCTCAACTGTCGTGGCTTAAAGCTCTGTTTTAAGGTAGCAACGGTCTCTCCTCATGTATACAAGTGTTTCCAGATCATCTCCTTAACTGCAAATGAGTGAATCAAGATGCCCTAGTTTCTTGCTGGCGTTAAAACGTTGTCTTCTCTTCACAGGAACACAATCCACTTCTTTAGCACTTTGATCTGCATCACGAACTCTTCTCTCCTATAATAATGCATGTAGAAAGAGGAATTCAACAGCTTTAGCCGAGATTTGCTGATCTTGTCCAACTGATTCCACGTTTTGAGCAATGATGAACCTGCTTTGGCTGCGTGACTGATAACTGCCTAAAATCGTGTCTAAACTGCGGTCACACGTGCTAAACACCTTGCAAAATACGATCAGTCACTTCCAGACAAAAATCATGATGAAAATCTGCATTAAAATCGGAAAAACAAAGGGCCGCGATATTCTTGTAGCGCACCCTTTGTTAAATTTTCCACCAGCGCTACAAGAATAACTGCTAAGCCAAATTTTCGCAGTTTTGCAACTTTTTGCCAAATTGTCGGAGGTTTAGAGGATTGCTAAGGTTAAGAAATAAGTCTAACTACTCTTTCAACACATTAATGAATCAACCTTTGAACATAAGACCTTCTTTACCCCTTTTAAAATATAAAAGACCAACAAAAATCAAATAAAATTTAAAAGACTGGGCTCAAAACCTATGCAATCATCCATAGAGTTTCTAAGGAGACCAGAACTAAAACTTAAAACCAAAAAATTTAACTGAGATAGATTGAAAAACAAACCAAAACTGGGGAAAATAAACCAAAAATGGAGAAAAAATTACTGACTTAACAAGGGCCACAGAAGGCCATGTGTCAATGTAATGTTCCATGTTGGATGGATCCAACTTGGGCATTTCAATGTAAGACTAGGAAAATATGTCATGGAATTCTTGGAAGAGACATTTGTAGGCAGCGACTTCTTTCGGGGAGCAGGATGCCCCCAGCATGATTTCTTCAACAACCTCAGGATTAGTTGAGATGTTGATTTTGATGGTTGGAAAGATGTTGGCCATGTTCCCTTATTTGAAGGTGTCTGGTGTCGAAATGGGGTTTTTGAACCAGTCAACTTTCCCATGAATGAAATCTTTGGTTTCCATAGAAAACTGGTCAGACGGCGACACAAGTTCTTCGGGGAGGAAGAACGAGCGATGGTGCATGTCGTCCCATGGGTATTTCAGGGCAATTAAGGATTCAAGTGTCTTCTCATCATTGTAGAAGCAATGAAGATATAGGTCTAATGAACCATCGTTGGTGGTGGAGATAATAGGGTTGGTAGAAGTGGACATCATGTAAATCAACATGGTGTCCGAAGAAGGAGGTGGAGGGTGAACTTGTTCAATCAGAGTGATCTCATATTCAAGAGAATGACAACAAAGGTTGTCTAAAGCCAATCAAAACTTGGACAAGTCTTGGAAGTGGTGAGAATAGTGTCCATACAAACCATAGAGGGTGGAAGCATGGTTTGTTCTCAATGACTTGTTTCTCAATATTGGCCCGCTTGGAAGTTCAACCATGACGAGGTTTTTCGTTGAATCCATGGAATCCAAATGTGCGTAGATTATGGGAATCTCAGGGTAGTTTTGAGTTGGATGGTCCTGCTCTTCATAGACAGCACAAGGTGGTATCTATAGAGGTTCAGTGGTAGATTTCATGTTTTTTCCCCTGGCCCTTTTCGGGTGTGGCGGTGCGGGTGCAGGTACGATGGTTGTTTTTTGCGGGCCGAGTGGAGGATGAGATTCGACCACAATGGGTTGCATGGGGGTTAAGACTACCTAGGGCATTGGTGGTTGAGCAGGTGGATCAAGATACCACATAGGAATTCCCAATGTAAATTTGGGTAAGTTTAAGGTGGCCATTATTGGCTTGCTCATGACACCAAGAAGGGGAAAGAGGAAGGGAATTGTGTGGACTGGGGAGGAGCCCAAATAACTCCCTGATGGTTGCATGTGGGAGTGAGATTGTGGATGATGCTGCAGCTATGGATGATTCTATGACTGCAAATGGTGTTGCGGCTCCAGATGGTGTTGTGGTTGTCGTTGGGGTTGCAGCTACGGTTGTTGTTTGGGTGCATAGTCTCATTTGGTGTCAGTGGGGGTGACACTAAGGGGAAAGAATCCATCATGGTGGTATCAACAAACAACCCAAGGCCCACATTCAACAATGGGGAGGTTGGTATGTTTTCAACCATGGTGATGACCATAGGGATAACACTGGAGGGTGCGGTTAGCCCTTGTAGATCAATGGTGTTGATCATAGGGATAACGTTGGTGGGTACCACTAGCCCTTACGGATTGTGATAAGTAAGTTGATCAACCATCATGATTTCCCCTTTGTGGGAGAACACCATGAGTCAAAAAATAGTTGATGCTATGGCTCTCATGGTGTACATATAACTTCTTCTGAGGAGAAGGTTATACTCCAATTGAGCATTGAAAACCTCTATGTCAATCAATACTATCTTCTCGGCTAATGTGATGGGGACAAGGGGGAGGATTCCTTGGGATTTAGTGGAATGGACCACATAGTAGTAGATGATGGTTGCAAAATTGGGGATCCAAGATTCTGCTAGACTAGGGTAGACATAACGCACGTGGATTCCCCCTCATCCACTATGCAATAGTGCATGACCAAATTCTAGATAGACACCAGTATTTGGAAGGAAATGGTTGATGGAATCTGTGGTTCTCCATTATTCATGTCGAATGTGATCAACTTGGAGTTAGAGGGGTCTACAGCACCCAGGGAGGCTAGTAAGGCTCTTCACTGCATTAGGAAAGTTTTGAGTACCTCAAGAGCGGACATGGTCGTAGGTGTTTGGGCCAAATAATCCACGTTGTTGTAGCTGACAGCAGCATTAGCCATGGCGTTGTTGGCAACCCAACATATGGGGGGGCGTGGGAAAGGGGGTAACTGAAGAGGTACATTGGTTGTTTTGGATGTAGATGCCACTAATGTGTCAGTGGGTTTGGTGTTGGTTCCATACTGATTTCTTCTGGATTGTAAATTGACCTCTTTATTTGTCATAGATAGCAGGTGATGGACACCTGTTTCTGCCATCGGAGGTGCCCCGGAGTATTGGGATTAGGTTGGGGAGGGGGTGCAATTGCCACCAATCATTGGATTGGTAATGGGTTTTGGAGCACGATAGGAGGAGGTCCCAATGGTGTCGGGTTGGGTTGGGCTTCGTCTGTTGTATTGGTGGCATGTTGAACCTAGTTTCTAATAGCCTGTTTAGCATGACCCATGAAGGGACACTCGAATGTGTAGTGCTCGTAGACCTCACATAGTGTGCATGGTTGGTTTGTACACAACGAAGCGTTGCATCTTGGTGCATTTGGTAGTTGAGGATTTTGGGCTGGTTGGTTTGCCGTGGCATTATTGGGAGGATTTGGTTGTTGACCGCCTCCCTATGGTTGATTGTTGCCTTGGTTCCAGGGTCAGTTATTCCTGGCTTGCCGTTGTTGGTTATTGGGGGATGGCTGGTTGGGACGGTTTTGTTGTGCAAACACCTGTCCCAATGGAGCAGGTGGAGCTGGGGAGGGGGATTGGATGGCTTGCACTAGTGGTGCATAGTAACCTTGGGTGGGTTCTGGGGCCACAAATGTGGGAATTTGTCCCACGTATTGTTGTGTCACCCAAGCTAATGCCTGGGCCTGCTACAGTGTCATAGGTTGTACATAAGAAGTTATGGCTCCGGACTGGGACATCATTCTTGCATAGTTTGGAGTTTGGTTTTGGTATGCAACACTAGGGGTGTTGCTTGGTTGTGGTGGTATTGCAAGTGAAAGGTGTTGGATGGTGTTGTGGTTGGTGAGAGATAGAACCTATGATGCTATCTGCAACATGGGATGCCCCCAATGCATCTCAGTAAGAGGTTCCTGCGCAGGGAGCATCTAGAATGATAGTGTAAAGGTATCTATACTATGCATAGATAAAATCAAACTGCTGGGTTTTCAAGATGGACTCCTCTTCGAATTGGGGACGTTCGGATGTGACATCATTTTCTATAGGTGTTAACAAGGTTTTTAGGAACCAATCCAGGAAGTTCCTGTCATCAAGTTGAATCTTGCACAAACTACGGCGTCGCTGCCACTCATGGATGTGGTCAGTTGTGTGGGTCGCAGTATTTTGGTGGCAAGATAACAAGATCTCCACCCCTTCATCATATCTAATGGGGATTTGGAAATATTGTAGGAACATGAAATCCAAGGAGTTGAAATCTAGGTACTTGGTTTGTGGTAGCTCAATGTACCACTTGGCTGCAGCACCTGTGAGGGTGTGTTGGAATAGTCGAAGTCTGATTGAATCATCTACGATGTTGTTTAATGAGCACCATAGACGAAACATCATAATGTGGTTTTGGGGGCACTCCCATACCTTCCCTTCAAACTTGGGAATGTCAGAGGGAAGTTTGGTTGGCATGGGAGGCCAAAAAGTTTGATGGTGAATAGGGTCATTTGTTAACCAAACCAAGTTAGGTAGGTTGAGATGTGCCATGAAAGGAAGGTTTGACCCAAGGTTTATATGAGATGGGGTAGTAGTGGTGATGGGGTTTGTAGGGACATGATGCACCTGTATAACTGGGAGTACTTGTGGCACCATTATGGATGGGCCACTGTCCCCAAGTGTGGTAAAAGGAACTGTGTGAGTGGAAGGGGCACTACCCCCATGTGTGATAGGAGGGGCAATGTAGGTGGAAGGGCCACTGCCCCTAGGCATGCCAAGTGGGACAGTGTGAGTGGAAGGCACACTGCCCCCATGTACTACAGGTGGGACAACTTGACTGGTCAATATGGGTGGTGGTAGCTAGCTTATGACAGTTTGCATGACCATGCTGGGGCCACCAACAAAGGTGTTGGTGGTGGTGTGGGGTGTGGACATGGGTCCACTACCAATCACTACGCCAGAAAATGGATCCAGGTTTGCACTAGCCATGGGGCTAGATGGTGCAGTATACAAGTCTGGCTCAGATTGGTATGATTCTGAGTCTGAATCAGAGGATGTGTGGCCTTTTGATGGTGTAGAAGGTCGCTGAGAATGGTCTCAACGATGTTGGTTTAATGACCCGAACTATGGTGCTTCACCTCTTAGGCGTGATGAAGAACATGGGGGATCAATCATGTCTAATTTTTCTATCAAAATGCTGAAATATGGTGATGATTTTTTTACCCCAGTTTTAATGTCTTCCTATTGGCTTCAGGTGGTCACTCATCCACAAAGACTACCAGGAGTCAGTGCTTGGCTTTTTCCTCACGGGAGTGTTAGTCAATCGGTGGGGGTCGATTCACGTTTCGCTTGGCAATTCCTCTCAGTGGCCAGCTACTTTGGGGCTCCCGTGGTACTCCTCACAATGAGTTTCTATGCTAAGCCAAACTACTTCCCATGGTTAAGGCAGTCAGGGACTTATGTCCTCAAAGACTGCAGATGTTAAACTTAGTGTAAATTATAAATTTTAATGGCTCACTCAGAGTCATGAACTAAGTTTGGTTGGTTTATATGGTATGGTTTGTGTGTATGTATTTTATATTTTTGTTACACTTAATTGTTTCTTGTATGGTTTATTAATAGTCTATAGAGATTGTTTGTTTTATTTCATAAACATGGGTAATGAAAGCAATAAATTGTAAACAGAAATTTTAACTACATTCCATACCTGAATCTAAACTATGGTAGCCTAACTAGGTGACTATCTTGCACCTATATTTCTCTTCAAATAGGAAAGGGTGTTGGCCTCTCAACACAATGGGACTAAGCCCATCCGTAGATCCATAGGTCACCCTCCAGATGCAAGGTCAGTCAACAAGGAGGACGCTGAGCACCGTGAGAAGCCCTCATTCTCTACCCCCTCTACCTTCCAAGTCAGCCATTTTTAGTGTCTTTTAAAAATGATAGGTGAATTTCCTATTACTATACGAGCTTCACCCTTGTTCTTATCCTAGAATACCCCAAAGGGTGATGACTTGGTAGAGGATGAAGGGTTAGGCAAGATGTTGATTTTAATTACAATAATTTTTTAATCAAGCTTTGATCAGATTCATTAATCCTAACCATTAAATTTATCATTGATTTACACATGCTACAACTAAAATGAACAAATACTGAATAGAAATAAACACATATTGATGGACAAAGGCAGCTAAGCCGCACTGACAATCCCAATAGAAGCAAATAGTCAAGCCCAAAAATGGGTCGCACACTTGTAAAGGTCCTGTTTTTGCGAAGTGGATTGTGATCAAAACGTGAGGAATTACCTCAAACAGTTGAAAACCCACTTTGGAAATGGGCCCTTTTACACCTAACAACTATAATATTCAAAAATGGATCAATTTTTTGGGTAGAAAATGAGCTCGAACACAGGTGAATTTTCAGAAATTCAGTTCGACCTTTTTTGCACAGTTGAGTGATTTTCAAATCACAGAACAACCAACAGTAACCATTACTGTGGCTGAGACAATAAAAAAATGAAATAAAAGTATCAATCAACCTAAATAAGCAAAGTATAATAAGAAAAACCCAGGGATCCAGTGGGATCGACCCGGTATGGTCGCCAGTTCTGTAGTAGAGATTTCTCCCCTACTACAGAGAAGGAATGACTACCTTCTATCTATAGGATGAAAGGATAGGGTTCCTGGTGGTGGATGCAAAGGAAATAGATAAGAAAAGAAAGAAAATAGAAATCAAAACCCCTCTACACATAGGTTATAAGTTACACGCCAAGACCTTGCATACAACTGTTAGGAAAGCGATTAACCCTGCAAGTAAACAATGGCAACCTGCAAGAAGATGTTAAGCAATGAACCTGCAAACAAATATTGTTAGAAAAAACTACAAACTACCAAAGCAAAGACATATAACAACATAGGTATACCTTCTGGTTGGAATGGGCCACCATGCCCTAGTTGGGAGAGCACCTCTCTTGGAAGGGGGAGCTATGTCTCAATGGAAGGATGGAGGAGAGGGAGAGTGAATGGCTTAAGAGGTAAATGCTCTCAAGGCACTCACTCCGGCAACATAACAGTATGCAAGGGAGGAATGAATTGAGAGTGACCCCCACTCCTCTATTTATACTTTTTCTTGGGATTTTTAGGGTTTTAAGGCCCTGGTTGTGGCTTTAGCCCCTTTTTGGGCTTTTAGCCCCTTTTGCTCAATCTTTAGCTCTTTTGAGGGTCTTAAGATCCTTTGAGTGGTTTTAGCCCCTATGAGAGCTATTTTGGCTCTTTTTAGGGGTTTTAAGCCCTTTTGCACATTTTTAATCCTTTTTGATGGTGTGGGGGTCAAATGGTGTCAAATGAGGGTCATGTGTGGGTGCCCTTGGGTGGTGTAGGTCATGTAGAGCTAAGTGAGGGATTTTTTGATTTAAAAACTTCTGTGAGTATTCTATTGTCTTTCATCACTTGACAATGACATTCAGATGTTGCTAATCCATTTATGTAATTAGACTTTCTTCAAAGTGTGTCATAGTACTTGAATGAGAATGCTATGTATGTAAATTGCAGCTTGAACTTGGAATATACAAAACCATTTAGAAACTAGATCAGTGGTGGTACATCACTTTCTAATATTTCTTGGTTGCATTTCAAATTATTTATTTTTAAAAGTGAGCATGACATTCAATTTATACATACAAATATAGTTACAGACATGTAGAGTGGTCACCAAAGGTCTGTTTAACATCTTCTATCTTTAATAATAGGATTTATATATTTTTATTTCCAAGAACAACATGGATCTAACTGATATTAAAATAAGGAAATATACCAAGCAATTTTTAGGGCTACCAGTTTGCCATTATCATTTTTTAGAAGAGAATAAAACCATTGAATCTCAAAACTCAGATACATACCAACAATATATTAGAAAAACATGGCTAAGCTTCCTAATAATCAAAGGAAAAGGACCCTTTAAGGTTTAAGGGTTTGTTATGAGGTTTTATTCAAATTTTATACTTGGTTATTGTTGTATTACTTCCATGTTTTTCTTTCAGTGCATTTACTTTCCTTCGTCCAAGAACTAGTAAGGTAGTTTGCTACCATTTTCATATGGAAAGCTTCTAGCAAGTGTTGGCCATGATTAAAAGGTGAGTAGTCATTCAGTTTCTAGTGATCATTTTACTTTACAGACTCTTATCTGGAATATAGACACTTTAAAACTAAAAATCACTCTTGATGAACATTCTCATCATGATTACAGATGTCAAATTTAGTCTCAAATCTACTAGCTTGGCTACATCATCCATTGATAGGGGTGTCAAAGTATGGGTTGCTGAAAGTGAAAATGTAAGTTCTGTTATTAAATAAATAGGTTGGCATTTGAATGAATTGAATTTTTTATGGATGACAGTTTAGTTTCCTTGAAAGGATATATTCTCTAACATTAGTGTCACCTATGAATGTCCAAGATTTCATATCCTTTGAATTCAGGGAGTGATACTGGTTTCTAGTATGGACAAGGAAAATGTGTGATTCCAGATGTGAGAAATTGGTGCATTGGTTCAAGTTCAATCTTGGCTAGTTTCAATTCACTAAAATTCCCTCCATTGTTTCCTTTTGAAGATTGTGATTGTGGGAAGGGTGATATCATTGTAAGTCACTAGGACTTCAACCTTGAACCAGAGATGGAAAATTGACTAGAAATAGAGATATATTTCCACTACTTGAGTAATGTTCATTACAACACAGTCAACAAAAATGTAGTCAAATAAGTAAGTGATGATCCTGGTACTCTAGAAATTTATATCATAAAGAACAAAATGCTTGATAATGTTTATAGAGTGGAGCCAATCTGAAATAAACAGAGACTTGTACTACAAAAAAAACCTCTGAAATGGGGAAATCCATATCAATATCATGTTGGTAATATTTTATGTTCTACATGGCCTTGTTAAGTCCATCCATTCATATATGAAAATCATGCACTTGTGATAGTTTTTGTGAAGGGTTGGGACAAGGGAATTTCTATTGTTGAAATTGTGTTATAGCTTGAGGTTAATTGAAAGACTTCTTTGTATAGTATTAGTTGTATCTCTGTTCTACACTTGGACATGGAACACCTTTAACCAAAGCTGATAAAAAATACTCATTATATTTTTAGGAAGATATGGATATGCATTTTCTAAATCCATATCAACCAATCTAGGAAGTCAATTCTAGATAGTGGTGGGCTCTTAGAATAACCATCTATTTTTTGTCTATGCAAGAGAAAGTTTGTCCTTTTTAAGTCCCAGTAATGTTCCTGTAGCGTTTATATATCTATTATGAAAACAACATACTAGACTAGAGGATTTTCACAGTCAGTTAACAACATCCCCACATATTTTTATCAGGTCTCCTATCACCATTTGCACCATTCACTCTGTAATTTTCCTGGCAAGTAACTACAAAAGTAAGACTTGGATGACCGGTGTATCCATTTATCCACAACTTGTAGGAGTAGTCCTGGTATCTCAAAAACCAACCAAAATAATATTATATTGGGGTTGGCCAAAAGGTGAAGAACAATGCTCCAATAAAAAATGGAGAGAAGAATAAAAAGAGATGTCTCATGAAAGATTGATAGCTATTTGAAAAGAATGTGGTATGAAGGTACAAGATGACATTGAAAATATTTAGAATGAATCTAACCATAAAATTAATGTTGATAAAGAAATTTTGCATAACATGGATGAAGAAGATTTCCAACCTGCAATGAAATTTCAAGGATGAGTAGTAAAGTCCAGTGAAACATGACAGCGTTATAACTGATTTGGTGCTTTCATGATGGATTTTCTAGATTGTTTGATAGTGTGAAAGGGACTAAGAAGGTGTAACTTGCTTCAATTCCATTTTCATGAGTTGTCCAGACAATTCAGTGGGGAATGGTGAAATTAATGGTCAAGATAAAGTTCATTCAAAACCTAGTACAATTAGATTGTGGAGGGGGCACAGGGTCAAAATTAATGAGTTGTGAATAAAAATAACTGTGGATGAACATTCTCAGCTTGATAACAAATGTCAGGTTTAATCCCAAATATACCCAAATATAATAGTTTGTCCATGGGTGTCAAATTATCTACTACTGAAAGTTAAAATGCAAGTTTTGTTGTTAAATAAATAGGTTGGCATTTGAATGAATTGAATTTTGGATAGATGACAGTTTAGTTTCCTTGAAATGTTATATTATCTAACATTGGTGTCATCTATGTTTGTCCAATATTTCAAATTCTTTGAATTCAAGGAGTGACAATGCTTTGCAGTTTGGACAAGGACAACGTGTGATTTCAGATATGAGAAATTCGTGCACTGGTTCAACTTCAATCTGGACTAGTGTCGATTCACTAAAATGCCTTCCATTGTTTCCTTTTGAGGATCGTAATTATGGAAAGGGAGATATCACTATAAAACAATGGGACTTCAACCTTGAACAAGAGATGTGAAATTGGCTTTAAATAGAGATACATTTCCACTTCTTGACTAATCTTCATTGCAACCCAGCCAGGAAAAAATTCATGTTAGTCAGGAAGAGATAAGCCTGGTACTTTAGACATTTATATCATAAAGAACAAAATGCATGATAATGTTTATTAAGTGGAGACAATCTGAAATAAATAGAGGCTTGTACTACAAAAGCAAGATCGAAAATGGGGAAATCCATCTCAATATCATGTTGGTAAGCTTTTATGTCCTACATGGCCTTGTTAAGTCCATCGGGTCAAATTTTAAAAAATATGCACTTGTGATAGTTGTTGTGAAGGGTCGGGCCAAGGGAATTTCTATTGCTGAAATTATGTTCCAGCATGAGTTTAATTGAAAGACTTATTTGTATAATATTAGTTTCATATATGTTCTAAACATGGAGATGGAACACCCTTAACCAAAGCTGATAAAGCATGTTTTTTTTTTTTAGGAAGCTATAGGAGTAGTGTTCGTATCTCGAAAACAAACCAAAATAATATTACATTGGGGATGGCCAAAAGGTGAAGAAAAATGATCCTATAAAAAAAGGAGGGAAGAATCAAAAGATATGTCTAACTAAAGATTGATAGCTATTTGAAAATAATGTGGTCTGAAGGTACAAGATGTCATTGAAAATATTCAGAATGACTCTAACAATAAAGTTCATGTTGGTAAATAAATTCTACATAACATGGATGAAGAATATTTCCAACTTGCAATGAAATTTCAAGGATGAGTAGTAAAGTGTAGTGAAATATGACAAATATATAACTAATGCTATGCTTTCATGATGGATTTTCTAGATGGTTCGACACTGTGAAAGGGACTAAGTTCTGTTGTTAAAGAAACAAGTTCAAGTTCAATCATGGCTAGTGTCGATTCACTAAAATGTCTTCCATTGTTTCCTTTTGAGGAATGTGATTGTGGAAAGGGTGATATCATTGTAAATCACTGGGACTTCAACCTTGAACCAGGTCATGGGAAATTAACTTCAAATAGAGAAACATTTCTACTACTTGACCAATCTTCATTGCAAAGGAATCCTTGTAATTTTATCCTTGATCATGGTGCTGGAACTTCAAGGTCTACATTAATTTATGAGGATTCTAGGGAGGACAGTTCTACTATTTTGAGTCTTTCAATGCCTCAGTATAGAAAATAAGGAAATAGTTGGGTGGAAGTTACAAAAGACATAAAAAAATTGGATCAAAATGACACAATTGTTAAACTTACACTTTCATTATTGCCTAGAGATTGAGGGAATAAGTATACGATGTACATTACATTACATGGAATGAAATTTTTTAATACAAAGACTCTTGTTTTTTGGTTATAACATTATTGTTGTGGATGAATTGTATGCTACACAATAATGTATCATTTTAGAAGTTCTTCAATTAGAGTTGAAGTAATTGGTTAGTCTGGTTATTGTGGAAGTCATGGCATGACATATTGGTTTTTTTGTTAGTTTTTCAACATTAAGCTAGCATTATGTTGGGATATTTATTGAGAGAAAAAAAAGTACAGCAATCAAACACAAGAGACAATGAACACAATGTTTTTCATTGGTGAAACCATAAATGGAGAAAAACCCACAACTTCATTAGAGATAGAATCAACACAAGATGTAAAACTCCAAAAACAGTAAGATGCACTCCCGACAACAGTAATCTTCTTCTTGTCTAGCCCCAGTGTCTTCTCCTTCCTCAACTATGTGCTACACTTGAGTGTGTGAGTGATGTGTTCTAAATAGAGACCCAAGCTCTTTATTTATACTAATCCTGGCATGACTAAAACTGTACTAGGGCTGACCTCTAATAGGAGAGTATAATAACCCTAGTGCCCCAGAACTGTGGGGACTTTAACCCTTAGATAATCGGAGGGTTACCCACTATGACTTGACATGACTTGTTTACATTATTGATTCTCCTGATCAGAACATCGGGGCATGACAACATGAATAAATTACATAATAGATACATCCTGGAATAAACGTCGGGTTACAATACATAACATACATAGATGAATACATTCCAAAGTTACAATACATCAACACTCCCTCTTAACTAGGAAGGTATTCTTTCAACACAATTTTCAGCACTGGTCTTCTTCTCTGTATCAACTGGATCATCTCATCATCTGCATCTCGAGTCTTTTGAGTCTTCAAGTCATCTTCATTCTTTGAATCTGGATCATCTCTCGATCTAGATCATCATCATTGGATCTAGATCATCTCTTGATCTGGATCATCATGGGACATCATCACTGGATCTGTATCATCTCTCGATCAATATCAATATCACTTGATCTGGATCATCATCATTGCATTGGATCTAGATCATCACTCGATCTGGATCATCACTTATGGATCTAGATCATCACTCGATCTGGATCTCTCAGAGTCATCATAACTGGATCTAGATCATAGCTCGATCTGGATCTCATCTAGTCATCATCATGTGTGCTATCTCATCATAGGAAGTTCTACAGAGCCATCCTTATTTCATACTGGTTGTAGGCCTAGCCATCAGGTAGGTCTTCATCCAACACTTACATTTGACCTACTCATTAGAAAGGCACATCCAACACTCACATCTAATCATGTAGTAAACTACAATCACATCAGAAAATCCCAGCACTCACATTCACCAGCATGATAGGACATCACATCACTAACATCTATGAAAAGGCTTCAACACTTATATCTGACCTGGAAGGAAACAAGTCCTCCACCCTTGCCACAAAGGCTTGCACTCACATCTGACTTGGAAGGAACTGAATCCTCTCACCATGATAGAATGGCACCCAGTCCCAGACTGAGCTAACTAGTAACGGACCAAGTGCCTCCATTCTCCTCGAGAATGGAAGTTTCCCTTATATCCAACCTGGTAGGAAACAAGTCCTACACCCTCGCTAGAATGGCCTGCACGCACATCTAACATGGAAGGAATTGAATCCTCTCACCATGACAGAATGGCCCCCAGTCCCAGACTGAGCTACCTGGTAACAGACCAGGTGCCTCCACTCTTCCAGAGAGTGGCAGTTGCCCTTAGATCTGTCCTACTTGATAGAATGGCCAGCACTCATATATGACAAGGAAGGAATTGAATCCTCTCACCATGACATAATGGCTCAGCCCTTACATCTGACCTGTTCATCAGAATGGATTTGGATCTTAGCACTCATATCTGACATGGAAGAAACTAAATCCTCTCACCATGATAGAATGGCTCAACCCTTACATCTGACCTGCTCGTCAGAATGGCTTTGGGACTCATCATTTTCCCTTGGAAGAAACCTCGATTTGGAGAACACCAAGCTTCTCCTTGAGGTACTCAAAAATCACTCTAGCCAATGGCTTCGTCAATGCATCAGCTATCTATTCCTCCATCGCAACATACTGGAGCTTCACTGCTCCTCTCTGCACCATATCCCTGATATAGTGATACTTTATCTCAATGTGCTTCGACTTGTCATGGAACAATGGATTATCTGACAACTTCACACAACTCTGGTTGTCACAATGTATACAAGTAGCATCGATCTGGAGATCAAATAAATCAGACAGTAGCTTCTGCATCCATACTACCTCACAACTAGCTGAACAAGCTGCAACATATTCTGCTTCATCTATACTCAGTGCCACACAGTATTTCTTCTTGCTAAACCAGGAGATCATACCTGATCCCATACTAAAGCAACACCCTAAAGTTCTCTTCCTATCGATGGCACTACCTACCCAATCTGAATCAACATAACCCTCCATGTTAATCTTCTGATTCAGATCGCACTTGAGCCCATAAACAACTGTACTCCTTAGGTATCTTAGAATATAATTTGTATTAATCAAGTGAACATTTCTTGCATTTGTCAAGAACTAGCTCAAGGTGTTCACAACAAAGCAAATAGTTGGTCTCGTGTTTGTCAGGTACATCAATGATCCAATCATTTGACGATACATCGTAGCATCAATCGACTCTGATGAAGCATCACTCAATAGCTTCAGGTTCAATGCCATAGGTATGGCCATAGTCTTGCAGTCCATCATCCCAAACCTCTTCACGATCTCTACTGCAAACTTCCCTTGTCCAAGGAAGATTCCATCCACACTCTACCACACCTCCATACCTAGAAAATAATGCATCATACCCAAGTCCTTCATCTCAAACTCGACAACATTCTTTCTCTTCATATCAGTAATGAACCCATCCATAACTGTCACAAATAGATCATCTACATATATTAGAAGCATCATTGGGTTTCCATCTTCAACCTTGTAGTAAAGGTTAGAATTTGCTTTACTCTTGGTAAATCCTGAACTAGATAGAAAGCTGTCAATCCTGCCGTACCAGGTCCTGGGTGCCTGTTTCAAACTATATATGGATTTCTTCAATCTTCATACATGAGACTCCCTGTCATGTGTCTCAAATCCAACTAACTATTCTACATACACTTCCTCTTCCACTACACCATTTAAGAAAGAAGTCTTGACATCCATCTGGTGTATCTTGCATTTCATTACTACAGCTAGAGCAAGTACCGATCTGATGGAAGTGTATCTGGCTATAGGTGCAAAGGTTTCTTCATAGTCCATTCCTTCTTTCTGAGAGAAACCCCGAGCGACAAATATTTCCTTATATTTTTCAATGCTACCATCTACAGCATGTTTGATCTTGTAGATCCATTTGGAAGTTACAACTGATTTCCTGTCTAGTATTGGGACAACATCCCAAACATCATTATTCATGATCTATTGATACTCTTTGATCATATCATCCTTCCATTCTTTCCATTCTACTGCTTCTTCATAACCAGAAGGTTCTTTATCAATGAAATCACATAGTAAAGCTACATACCCGAAACAGGATATGGTCCTCTTTCTTTCTCTGTGATTCTCTTCTAGAGCCCCATATCTTTCTGCACCTTGGATAAATTCTCGTACCCAAGCAGGTTTCCTCTTATGAGGATTCTTATCTAGAGGTGGATCTACATGTCTTTGTGGTTCTTCAAATTCTCGATCTTCTTCTTGAGTTTCTTCATTCATGGTTGTATCATGAATTTTGGGTGCTTCTACTTCTTCAGGTTCTTCAACAAGTCTCTTTCTGGATTTGTTGTAAGTTATGTCTTCATCAAATGTCACATCCCTACTGATGTCAATATTCTTGTATCCTAGGAAATATATTCTTTAAGCCTTCGAGCTTTCAGAGTATCCCACAAATATACCATTCTTTCCTAAAGGATCTAATTTATCCCTCTTCTCTTTTGGAATGTGGATGTACATAGGACAACCGAATATTCTGAGATGGTTGACTTCTGGTTTCTTGCCGGAGAAAACTTCTTCAGGAGTCTTGTTCTTGAGTACTCTATGTGGAGTATGGTTCTGTACATACACCATTGTTCTGGTAGCTTCCTCCCAAAGATGCATAGGAAGGTCTTGATCATGAAGCATTGCCTTTGTATATTCCATGATATTTCTATTCTTTTGTTCCATAATCCCATTCTGTTGTGGATTATAAGGAGTGGGCAACTCCCTCTTAATCCCTGATTCTTTGCATAGCTCTTTGAATTCATTTGAAGTGAATTCTTTGCCATTATCTGATCAAATGGTCTTGATATTCTTTTCAGTATGGTTCTTGATCAAGGCTTTGAATTCCTTGAACTAACTAAATAATTTGTCTTTTTTCTTCATGAAGTAAACCCATGTCTTCCTAGAAAAGTCATCAATAAAAGAAACATAATATGCATACGTGCTTAGAGTGTTTGATGACAAAGGACCGCATACATCGGAGTGGATGATTTCCAAGATTCCTTTTGCTTTGCTTTCACTACTTGGAAATGTCTTCTTTGTATTCTTTCCTTTTGCACATCCTTTGCATACCCCATCATGTTTTGCTTGGATTTCTGGAAGACCTTCGACAGCTTTGCTTGCAATAGGTAGTGTTATGTAATGCACATGTGCAAGTCTTCTATGCCAAAGTTCACTTGGCTCTACTGTGTCATGGACCAAGGCTTGTTTTGGATGGCCCTTTAATTTATACAATCCTCCTTCTTGTTCTCCAATCACTACCGCATCATCGATAGTCTTTCCTTTTGGCCACATGATGACTTGACCATCTATGAATGCAACCCACATTCCTTTTGCATCTAATACTGATATGGAGAGAAGGTTCTTCTTGAGTCCTAGAACAAACATTACTTCATTCATTGTTAGATATTTTCCAGAGTCTTATTTATAGGAATATTCCCCACTACCTTTTATTGGATATTGGTAGTCATCTCCTAGCTTTACCTTGTGAGGTGATTCATGTTCTGACAGTCTCACAAAGGATTCCTTGAATCTAGTCATATGTTTGGAATCCCCACTGTCTATAATCTAATCATCACTTCCATGAGTAATGTTACCTGTGAGAGTGGATATCAGAACATATTCATCCTCACTAGAAGAATATTCACTTTCATATCTGGATCTCTTCCTAGATGGTTCATCATCCTCTGCAGCATGAGCATGATGTCTTCTTTTGTTTCTCTTATTCATTATCTTATGTTTATTAGGACAATTCCTTGCATAGTGTCCTGCTTCATCACATGTATAGCATATGATCCTAGATACATCTTTTCTAGTGTAATCTGAGTGCTTACCTCTAGATCTATGAGGTCTTATTTTGTTTGACTTGGAGTGAGACTTGGAGTGTACCATGAGAGCTTGGTCTTCACTTCCCATCTTCTCTTCTCGAGCTGCTATCTGAGCTTCTTCTTGAGAGAACTCTTCCCATAGTCTGCTGAACTTGACTAACTTCTTTCTAGCATAGATTCCTTGGATGAAAGAATCCCATGACCTAGGAAGGCCATTTAAGGTAGCCATTACAATTTGTGCATTTTCCACTTCTTCATCAACTGCTTCTAGTTGCTCTTTGATCTGAGAAACTCTTGTGAAGTATGAATGGATTGTTTCTGCATTCTGAATCTTCACATTTTTCAGTTGGTTTCTGAGGGTCATCTTTTGGTTTATGTTCTTCCCTTCAAACAATTTGGTTAGGGCATCAAACATAGCTTTAGGTGTCTTGAGAGAGGACACCTGTGGGATAAGGTGATCCTTGATAGAATAATCAATGATCATCTTTTCCATAACCATCTTCTTCTTATGTAAGGCCTTTGCCTCATCTCCCTCTGGAACTAGAACCTCCTCATGGATGTAGTAGTCTAACTCATTTTCTTCTAGGACCAGGGAGATCCTATACTTCTAGGCTCGGAAGTTATCATCTCCCTCAAGCTTTTCATCAAGCTTGGTATGATGAGACATATTAACTGAGAAGCGCAAATGGAAATACAAAATATTTTATATCTTACCAGGTTCAAGATGTCAGATCTGAAACTTGAGCTGAAATCCTGCAGAGCTGGTTCAGGAGCAAATTAGGGTTTTGCTTTTCCAGAGTTCTGTCCACCCAAATTCCTTGAAATTTGTCCCTAACTTCGATTTTGGGGAGGAGATAAATCCAGGCCTGGGCTCACTGAAAAATTCCTCTTTTGTGAAAATCCCTAATTTCTGATAGAAGTGACAGGTCCAAAACTGAAAAACCTTAGAATTGGATTCAGCTTCGACAGAAAGATGCGCCCTAAGGAGGATAGTTATTCCACCTTAATTTTGCTGAAAATATATGGAGGAACATCCACAAACAAGGAATCCCTAGTTCTTGTAGCTGCACAGTGTCTTCTTCTCAGGTTAGCTCTGATACCATGTTAGTTTTTCAACATTAAGCTAGCATTATGTTAGGATCTTTACTGAGAGAACAACAAGTACAACAATCAAACAAAAGAGACAATGAATACAGTGTTTTTCATCAAGGAAACCATAAATGGAGAAAACCCCGCAACTTCCTCAGAGATAGAATCAGCACAAGATGTAAAACACTAAAAACAGTAAGATGCACTCTCGACAGCATTAATCTTCTTCTTGTCTAGCCCCAATGTCTTCTCCTTCCTCAACTATGTGCTACACTTGAGTGTATGAGTGATGTGTTCTAAACAGAGACCCCAGCTCTCTATTTATACTAATCCCAACATGACTAAAACCCTACTAGGGCCAACTTCTACTAGGAGAGTCTAATAACCCTAGTGTCCTGGAACTATGGGGACTTTAACCCTTACACAATTAGAGGGTTACCCACTATGAATTGACATGACTTGTTTACATTATTGATTCTCCCGATCGGAAGATCAGGGCAGGACAACATGACTCAATTACATAATAGATACATCTCGGAATAAGCATTGGGTTACAATACATAAGATACATAGATGAATACATTCTGAAGTTACAAATACATCAACATTTTTGTTTCAATATCTTAGCAATGAGATTTTACTGCTATACAGTTCTTGCAATATAGTTACATGTCTGACAATGTGTTTCAAAATAAGTTTGTTATGTAATTACTAATAGTTTTGTAATTTGTGAAGTGGAAGCATTATTATTTTTTGTAATTTGGAAAATGTTGTCTATCTGATTTCATTGAATGATGTATTTTTCCTTTCAATTTTCATTAATATCCATGTACTTGGATGTGGTACTTAGTGTCCAACGGTGAAATATTACATGGATAAGAAGCCTATTACACAAACATAGTGAATTCTGATGTTTTCTTCGAACCACAATTATTTAAGGGAACTTAAAACTTGTTGAATTTTGTTTATGTTTGAGCAAAATGTATGTTATGACTTCTTTAGGAGGCCTCCTTGCACAAAACATATAAAAATTTGGATGCTTTCTCTCAACCAAAATTGTTTGAGGAAACATGGAACTTTGCATATTAGTAATATTGTTGGTACATGGTTCATTTCACTATGCTAACATTTCATCATCTCATTGTGTCATGTTATTAATTTATATGGTTTATTTTTCATAATCCTTATATATAAGCATGTTACTTATGTATTCTATAAACATGTTACTATCAATAGTGAAGGTCCAAAATGCCAGCACCCAGCAGCCTCTCACCCACCTCACCCCATACATTCCCATCAAAATTGAAGTTAAAGGAAAAGAGTGTTAATGTTCAACTTCTTCCATTACATCATCATATGTCAGATGCTTTTGATCTGTATCCAGATAAAAAACCATTAGTAACATGCATTCAATCCATTTTGACATATTCATGTCACCCACATTGCACAAGGTAAAATGTTAATTAATTTATGTATTTCCTTTGTTTTCAATGATTTAATAAACTATATAATGGATTTTTCTATAATGGTAATTGTTTAGAAGTTGTCATGTGCTAGATGGAGGTTTCTTCCTCACATAGTTCAGTTCCTTCCACCCAAATTTAGTTCTAGATCAAATGTTTAAAGATTATCACATTTCCAAGCGCCTTGGCGTAAATTGGGAACATGGGTTTTGACAATTGAAGGCCTAAAATGGTTGTGTTTCTTCATTCATGGGCAGGTCATTATGAAAAATTGTGGATCATTGGTTAAAGGTTTAGTAAAAGTGCCTCTTATGGACATATAGTTGGACAAAATATATGGAGATTGATATTATAGATATCATTCCTATGCATTTAATGTCATAGGAATGGGAATGAAATCATTCATATCCAATATGATTTATGGGAAATATGATTGCAACCGATAAATCAATGATTCCCTATTTTTGTAATGTTGTTTATAAATACAAAGATAGGTAGTTTATCCCAAGATAAGTTTTATCTATTGAAGAGAGGATCTATCTATGTTTGATAAAGATATGTATGTATCGGGGAAATGATACAAAAGAAGAAAAAGAGGCAGATGTTTTGATATGATCTGATGTAAAAACTCTATTTTGTACTGCTGACATTTATATATAATAAAACGATAGTGTTCCTATATTTGATGTAACACAAGTAGCATAAGTAATTATATTTTTATTTCAGGTGTTGATTTCAATTAGATTTATGAGTGCATTTTAATTATGATTCTACATTTTTTAGTTGTAAAGTAATTATCCATATCAACAAAAGACCATAAATGTAAATGATGTCACAGTAAAACTAGTTTTATTCTAAAGAGACTCACAATTTATACAAAGCTATATACACTATTTTTTAATTAGTTCAAATTTCAAAGGTGTTTAGTTGATTGTCTTGTATAGATTAACACGATACTAAAGTTATCATGAATGTTCCTTGCAAATATATCAGTTTGTTGACTTCACCTTGCATGGTATATGAGATTTTGACAAATAATGTGTCTAGATTATGTAAATTAGTATCGTGGAAGAAATTATTCCCATTCTTTACTCGATAGGTGAGTCACCATCATGCCAAGATCAATGGGTGTATATAAAGGTCCATGAGAAAAAGATAAACCCATGAATGGAAATCAACTTAGCCACAAGTGGAGTATAGAATCATACCAGAACTGTCATGTTCCAGATCTTAAGGAGAGTGAGGTAAACATGCAGGGTTTCTAGCATCTTAGAATAACCATATATTTTTTTGTCTATGCAAGAGAAAGCTTTTTCATTTTAAGTCTCAGTAACGTTTTTGTAGTGTTTCTATATCTGTTATGAAAACAACAGACTAGACTAGAGTGTAGCATTTCTATATCTATTATGTAAATTAGTATTGTGGAAGCAATTCTTCCCATTCTTTCTTGGATAGGTGAGTCACCATTATGCCAAGATCAATGGGTGTAGATAAAGGTCCATGAGAAAAAGATAAACCCATCTACTTAGCCACAAGTGGATTATAGAAGCATACCAGAACTGTCATGTTCCATATCATAAGGAGAGTGAGGTACACATGTAAGGTTTTTGGATTGTGCATGGAATTGTAGGTCAATTGAGATATTCTTGTATTTGAGTTTTTAGAATTAGTAATCTATTACCAGTTTCATATTATGCCAGTTATTTGATTTAATTTTCATAGTGTGATAGCCATTTAATTTTAGTCTTACTTCATGTTTCATATCAATGTGACTACATTTATTTTAATGGTGATAGTGTGATTTTAAGATGAGTTGGTTCATTTCATTTCTAGTTCTATGATAGCGTGTTATCTTTAATTTAGTTAACCATGGCTTACGTCCATGAACTTCATGTTCTATTGGTAAGAGTTGATCTTCATAATTAAGAAAGGTTATTGTAATATTTAGGAATTAAATAATCCTTTGGTATTATGGTAATGAAGCTAGAATATCCTTTCCCTGCTCCACCCTTCTCCCTAATACCAATATTTAATCAACTAACTTCAATACAACTTCCTTATGAGTTTTCAAACTCTTCCATTCCTACATTTTTCAATATACTATCAGTAGGGTTGGGGTTGATCTTGAACCTATGTGTTGATCCCAAACATCAAGATAATAAGCCCTAATTAGATGCGGATGATGACATACCTTTTATAATATCTCTTGATTTTCCATTGATGAAATAATTCCCTATACTTGTTATTATAACCATGCACTGTGTCACACTTGATTGGGTATTCTTTGATTGATGTCAACCTTTGAAATCTAGGACTGTCTATATTTTGAAGGAATTGTTTTTACAAGGCCCATTTTATACCCAAATTTTCCTCTAATGATGTTCAATTTCTTGATTGGGAATTATTTAAGAGATTGGATTCTTTGTCCTCCAATCCATGAAACAAACTATGGACTTTTGAATGTTTAATTTCATACCTATGGCTTTCCCATTCATATCTAGAAATTCCAATAACATGCTTACATTTATGCCATTACCATTTGAAAATGGAAACACATCATCCTATGAATAACAAACATGTCATATTTATGGATATCCCTACCTTGATACCTATTATAAGCCCTATGAAAATTCTACTTGATTTGTTTTCTACTAACAACAATAGTAAAGAAGACAGAGGGAACCATGCCTTAGTCCTCTACAGGGATTGAAGAATTTGATGTGAAACCAATTATAGTAATAGAAAAAGAGACTGACATTAGAAAACCCATACTCCATGAAACAAAAGGGTAATTGAACCCTACATTAAAGAGAATCATTCTAAACTAAATCCAACTCGTTGGTCATAAGCCTTGGAAAAACCCAGTTTCAGTTTCATAGATGATTTTTTTTTGTTTTTTTATCGATTGTAGGCCTTCTTGCACTATTTCGATGGCATCAAAATATGCCTTCCAACCATTATACAAAATTTCTAATGTGCTTTTCTTTGCATACAGTTCTTTTCATTGTGAAGTGCACCTATTAATATATGTCATGGGCATAAATATTCATTAAACAAGTTAAGTATGTGTGAGCTATTGTAGTGAAAACATTTTGGCTTCATTTTGAAAAAGATCACATAATAAAAAAACTAAGATAGAGTAGAGAATGGGTTAGTAGGCATGAAAATATCCATAACACCATAAAAACCAATACTAAAATTAGATACAATATATACTTTATCAATCAACACATTCCATTCATCAATTGATTGCACGTAACCATATTCTCATAATAATAATGGTGAAAACGATATTTATTAGGTACATTTTTTTGACATATGTGGCTACTTGCCTTTCATCTTGGACCTAGGGTAAATTCGTGAGAAATATTGACACTCTAGTAATGCTAACTTAATTTACTTGAAATTATAACCCTATGACTACTCTAACATACTCCGGATTCTTTACATTTTGGAAGTTTAGTGCAATTTTAAGGGTCACTTTGTCATCATACCCTTGGAGTAGATCAAAATACACAAGCAAGCCAATTGGACTATGGAAACATTTCCACCACCTTAGAGTTGCTAGATTCCTTAGAGGTGTCAATGGGATCCCTTCTATTGAATGGTTGACTTCTTTTTAGGTTGTATGCAACTTTTCCCAGCTCAGATAAATTTAGGAAACATGGAAACAAAAAAATATTGACTTCTTCTTTGTGTCTTTGAGATTAGGAAAAAAGAAAGTGGAGGATTTAGAATGGTTCACTATGTGTGAGGATGGACACATACCCTACACAAGTTGTGTCAGAATATGAATTACAGGAATAGGGACTATGAGTCTGAAGGATACTAGCTAAAGCTAAGAATATTATGCTTATGGAGTGTCCAAAATGTTTTCTTTTCTATGGGTAAAACAAAATATAGGTGAGGATGGACACATACCCTACACAAGTTGTGTTGGAATATGAATTACAGGAATAGGGACTGTGAGTCTGAAGGATACCATCTCAAGCTAAGAAAATTATGCTTATGGAGTGTCTAAAACGTTTTCTTTTCTATGGGTAGAACAAAAGTTGTCTTTGGAATATAGATAAAATTAACTATACATATCTTAGAGAGGTGGGTTTATAAGAATTATGAAAACCCTAGTCTTGATTTTGCAAATTTTTAAACTTCAAAAGAACAACATGCAATTCGTTGCTTGACTAGTGACTGAGAATAAGAAGAAAAATAGAGAGAGTAGGGTTGAGCGCTGGTGTAATAATATATTATAGATGGAAAAACCCAACAAAGTTCATATACTATAGCATTGTATCACAAAAATGATATATCGACTAGCAATCAAAAAAGAAAAAGGAGGGTTTCAAAGTTTGAGCTACACAATCTTGAAAAAAACCTCAGACTCCAAGCAAAGGAAAAAATGTACAGAGTCTACCTGTATAATATTGGTATCCTAAAATATAAGCAGATCATTATAAAAATTAATTCACATGGTGAATGGCTATTTTGCTATCATATTCTACCAAGTTATTTAGAATTATGATCCTCAAAGGATGATAGATGAGGCAAAGAAATCCTTGAAGGAAATTAGAGACTATTTTTTGACAAATTACACATACATCCAGCTGTCTGAATTTGAGTCTAGAGCACTCTAATTGCTAAAATATGTTGATGATAGGAACTTTCAATATTTTGCATGCAGAGAAATGTATCCAATTAACTATTAGCAGCTTGGCCATGAAAAGAAAACCTATTTTCACACATTTATTTAGGCATTGGAAGACCATACAACCCCAAAGAAAGGTCAGTTCAAAAGGGCTTGTGGTGGGGAAAAACAGAATTGTATAACATAATGGTCTAGGAGGAAAACATAATGGTATCCTTGAAGAGATACCAAGAAGATAATCTATGCCAATACACTAGAGAAAAATGGCACAGTAAGAAATTGATAAATGGCACATGCATACCATTATACAAAATAGAGAGAGTAGGGTTGAGAGTTGGTGTAATAATATCTTATAGATGGAACAACCCAACAAAGGTTATATACTATAGCATTTTATCACAAAAATGATATATCGACTAGCAATCGAAATAAAAAAAGGAGGGTTTCAAAGCTTTTAACTACACAGTCTTGAAAAAAACCTCTGACTCCAAGCAAAGGAAAAAATGTACAAAGTCTACCTATATAATATTGGTATCCTAAAATATAAGCAGACCATTATAAAAAGTAATTCGCATGGTGAATGGATAGTTTGCTATCATATTATACCAACTTATTTAGAATTATGATCCTCAAAGGATGATAGATGAGGCAAAGAAAGCCTTGAAGGAAATTAGAGACTATTTTTTGACAAAGATTACACATACACCCAGTTGTCTGAATTTGAGTCTAGAGCACTCTAGTTGCTAAAATATGTTGATAATACGAACTTTCAATATGAGGCATGTAGAGAAATGTATCCAATTAACTATTAGTAGCTTGGCCACGAAAAGAAAATCAGTTTTCACACATTCATTTAGGCATTGGAAGACCACACAATCCCAAAGAAAGGTCAATTCAAAAGGGGTTGTGGTGGGAAAAATAGAATGGTCTAGGAGGAAAATAGAATGGTATCCTTGAAGAGATACCAAGAAGATAATCTATGACAATACACTAGAGAAAAATGGCATAGTAAGAAATTGATAAATGGCACATGCATACCATTACACAAAGGAAATGACACAATACAATGAATTGTGTTCCAACTTTTCATATTTGTGTAATTTCACTTGGATTTATAACTATTCTTATTTTCTTCCCACAAGTGTTTGACATAGTTTAGAAAATTTGAAGTTCCTTGACTATGGAGTGTAACTTCCTAGGTATTCTCATCACTAGAGGTAACAGTTAGAATTTCTACATAATTATTTGACCATTCAAATTCTATCTAGCAAGTATGCATATCAATCCCTGTGGTTAACAATAAATAGCATTAGCTAAAAAGGTAAACTGCAACAGCCAAACCACATTACCATTGGTTAATGTGAATGGTTGGTGTTTAACTTCAGTAGTTGTCCTTTGAACATGCAACAAGGGTTACCATTAATTATCCAACATCAACAGTAAGTATTAATAGTATCAATCTGCACTATGCAATAACTATTATCCCTTATAATTAACCAAAGATAAGTGTAGTAGTATAACTGACCAGAAAAAGTGCTAAATGTGGTTAGTACATGTCCTTTCAGGGAAGAATTGAATCCTTTGGAGAGGCCAAACTATGTTTAACCTCTAAAGCAAGAAAAAATAACCCTAACTCTAATATCTTGACCATTTTGAAGGGATCTAGGACATGAATTAGGGCACCAGGTGGAATAGGAGGTGATGTTTTATGGAAATTAGGGCTTAGAATGGGAATCCAAAATTTTAGGAAGACTTGGAATTTGAGATTTGGAATAATGTTTTGGGTTTTAGGGTTTTGCAGAATCTAGGGTTTTCATATTTTTTCACTATTTTTAGGGTTTTAAGATCTAAAAATGCAGACCTAGGCACAAAATGCCAATGTTTGAAGTATTTCTTATAAAAAAAGAGATTGAGTGAAAACAAGTTGAATGGGAAAGCCAATTACAAGGTTTTGACTTTGAAATTATGTTTAAGAAGAGGTAAACAATATGGTTGTAGAATCCTTATCCTTCCTACAATAACTAAAAGAAATATCTACTGTGGAACCAAGATGGAAATAAGAGATATTGGATGAAAATTCCTATGATGAAAGGATTGTTGTTATGCTACATGATCTAAAAAAGACAAAAATCGTGCCTTCTCAAATGATATGATATTTTTATAATAATTTACTTTATCTTGTGCCTAATTCTAGATTTAAAGGAGAGGGTCTTAATAAAATGCTATTCCTCTCCCGATGATAGTCATGGTGGTATTTTTAGACCTATTACAATGTAGGGAGTAAATTATTTTGGAAGAGGATTAAAGGAAATGAAAAAAATATTGTGGCTTCATGTGAAAGATGTTGAAGGGATAAAACACATATGGGATGTCCAAAATTGTTGCAACCATTGCCCATTTCCCATGAAAAGTGGTAATCCATTGCTTTGGGTGGGAGAAAAAATAATATTTTTTTGGTAGTTCACCCTTAATATGGTGAATTGATCATCTACCTATATCCAACATGCTTATTGCACTCTTGGGATGCACTAAGAATTCAGATTCAATTGATTGAGGTAGCTCACTATTGGTCTATACTGGGAGCCTACTCTAATTACTTGCATAAATCTAATTTAGGTTCACTCCATATCCAAGGCACTGGTCATTATCATATAATTACATAGAAAAACATATGCTTTGTTGGTAATGTTTGTAGGTACAATAGGGTTCTTCCCTTGAGGTATTCATCTCCCAAAGAAGTGAAGGAGTCTAAAGTGAGGTGACATTGGGTTTAGATGTCGTATTTTAATTTCCTGAACTAGCCCTCTAGTTCACTTGGTAACACCTACCAATGAAATATTAATGAAGACAATAATCTAATACCCCTTCATTGACTGTAATTTGACATAATCAATGTGCTGGAAATGAAACATTTTTTAGTATATTTTTTAGGAATCTTTCTGGACGCCCTCTCTCTCTTGCTAAGGAAAACAAATTAATGAGAGACTGAAGGGCACTATCAATTACCATGAAACCTTTTTGCACAATTTCTTTTAGAAGCCTTGTAACCTTGATGTTGTTGCAATATTTGCAGTATGCACCAATCAGAATATTGCATGTTGAGGTGCTGGGAGTCAACCCTATCTATTGCATTTCATGCAAAAGTTCCATTTCCTAGTTGATCATACCTGCCTTGGAAAAAACACTGATAAGAAGATTCAACATTGTGAATGCTAACACTAGGAATAAATATCCTTTTCACCACTTGAACATGCACCCTTATAAACTAGAACAAAGTAATATAAAATGAGTTTGGAGTAACCAACAATACTTGCCTAGTTTATCATAAAGGAAGGTTTGCAAAAATGGTTTTCATGCATTATCATACATAAAACCGCTCTTCATTAAAGTAACCTTTAGAAGGCATAAGATTCCATAACTTGTGCAAAAATGATGCATAGCCAAGTTACAGTATAGTTACCATCTATCATATTTCTTTACCAAACAAGCTTAAAATATCGAGTGACCACAATTTTATACTAATTAAGGCCAACTCATGTGTATTCCTTCACCAATGTACATAGGTTTATTCTAAGAGACTTAAGTACACCAACTGTTTCTAAGATACTTAAGTACAGTGGTTGCTTCTAGTTTATTGAATTAAAACAAACTAATCTTCCTTAAATTAAATCTCTCTGTATACTTGACTAAGGATGATGCAAGATTGATATAATTCTTCTCACTCTAAGACATTTGTCTTAAAACTTCTAGTGGCATAAGATGACATTTAAATCTTGGTGTTAGGGTATTAAAACATTTATTAGGATTTAAACATATGATTGTCTAGTTAAATGGACTCCCTGCAAAGGCAAGCATTTAAATTTTAAGCCAATGCTTCGGCAAGTTTCCAAACAACTTGATATAGTTTTTAAGTAGTTTCTAAAGTGAGTTACAATCACCGTTGATGTATTTTAATCAATGCTTGATATTTAATTATGAACTTTGACTACAGGCATACCATTCAACCAAATCAACATAGTTTAACCAATTCAACCAATGGTGAATATGCAACCTGGAAATAATGAATTAGGGATCGTTTTGCAGCTATGAAAAAATACAAATAAAGGTTTTCACAAAAGTGATTCTCCAGACCAAATGTTCATCTGACTACTTCAAAATAAATAGGGATCACCACCCCACGCAAAGATTCACCTTCAGTTTTGAGATTATATGATGGTAATTATGTTTGAAGTGATTTTCATTCAATAAGAAAAATACAAACATATATAGAGGTGTTAACTTACTTTGATGAACCTTCAAACTTCAGGATTGAAGAACCAAGCCCGAGCGAATTCCAGTAAGCACAAGTTTATCCAAATTTTCAATTAGTATTTTAAGAGAAAAATAGTTACACGGGATTCTTTAAAGGGTTCCTCCACTCACAGCAATACTATTTCCAGTCTTGTCGTTTTCTAACCCTGCATACATTCCTCTGTTTTTCTTTTTTTCAATCGGTACAAAATACCTCAACTATCTGCTTGGCTTCTCCTTATTCCCATAGAATATGATATGATCCCCAAAAATAACAATTGATTTATCTCTTCCAATTTCTACCAACCTAAATTCCTAACTGATTGATATTAGGGAGGATATTGGTGCCCCCTCTCTCTCAAACGCTATCACACACCATTAAACAATTGGTTACAACTTATTTAAATCAAAGTTGACTCCTAAATTTCAGGAACCAACTCCCTTAAAACAAATATTATGACTTCCTAAAGTCATCAACTGAACTTGAATGATTCCCATGGATCAAAGGATGGGAAAAAAATATTATGCAGAGAAAAGGATGTTGCACTTCGTTATGCCAATGAACCTCCTAAAGTCCACAAGATGACTGCTTTCAAGGTTTAGGTTGTAATCACAGTCAATCATACCCATATGAAAACATAATGCAAATTTCCATTTTTACAAGTTTGTAGGGATAAAAAATTTAAATACATAGAAATCACAATCGTGAAATATGGGACTTGCTGACAAGGATTATAAATGTGAAATAAAACTCTGGATAAACATAAATCTTGAAAGTAAATATCTCATAAAAGATAACATGAAATATGTAATAAAAATATTACAAAATAGAGAGATCTGATTGAAAAAAGTTGTGTTTTATTGATAAGCACCAAAATGAACAAAAGAAACATTGTTATTTTAAGTTTGAAAGAAAAGGAAATGATCAAAAGGAACATTGTTCATTGATAATCACAAAAATTCTTGAAAATGGATCATTTTTCATGCTGAAGCCCTATATTAATGTATCCCATATTATAGTTCTATATCATGATTAATATCCACATAGTTCACCATCCCACTCATATTCCTCATAGAAAACGACAAAATCATGTTGTAAGTATCATAGTTAACTTGGACGCCAAGTACTATGAGATGAATAGTTGTTATTATCAAACTTGTAAACAAAGAATGAGCACTTGCAATCTCTTCATTGTACTAACACTCTTCAATCTCCAACTTAGATGGTAAGACACAATCCTTGCAGCAAATAAGACTCTCTCTCTTCGCTTTCCCACCTATGAAGAACAATGTAAGAAGTAAGAAAACGTATATAGATAAAGACTCAATATATTTAAGTAACATAAAACAAATATCAATGAAAGCAATTACAAGTAATAAGTTCATGTAACAAAAGTTACTACCTTTTTTCCCATTGTGAAAAAACTTAAAATCATTGACATCTTCCAACTCCAATTGTTGTCTTACATTGAATAATGTCCAATTTTCTTCCATTGTCAAGGATCTAAAGCATTGCCCATTTTTCAAGACATCAACTTGTATGATAGGGAAATGTATTCCAACATCATCATCTTTCTCTATTGGAATCCAATTCCATTGTCCTGATATACATACATATCTGCATCTATGAAACTTGAATGAAATATATAACATTTGTCTTGCTATCCAATACCTACAACAATGGATGCAACATCACATAAAATATCACTAGTAGAAACATAAATACATTGCAATGTATTCTATTAGGAGCCATAACATGAGACATAAAAAAAACTCACCTAAATGATAGCTTGGTATGATTTACCCGACATTCTATTTGTTCCCCATGTTTGTCATGGATTCTTGTATCCCAACTAGAATGAAAAATATTTGATAATAATTCCTTAGAAGGTGAGGATGTCATGTATGTTTTATTTGTTTCCCTAAGAGATTTTTCATTCTGAAAAAAATATCGAAACACCAAAATGGCATAAATATGCTTAAATGCACACCTACGCCTCCACTTTCCTTCATTCCAACTTCTACCCCTGAATATAACTTATAACAAAAAGAGCATAAAATTGTATGCTCTATATTTGGCCACTCATGGGATTGAAATGTTGGTAATGGGATTTCTGGGAGTTCTCCACATGCTCTACGTGTTTTTGGAAGGATGTAGTTGTACTTGTAAAACCAAATACCTTCATTTCTTAGCCATTTATCATCCTTGTTAGAGTACACTAATTCACCAATTTTTGAATGCACCCCTTTCAATATGCTAGTGATAGAATCGATCGGCTCACATTCTTCCCAATTTGATATGCATAAGCCTATGAACATATAATCATTAGAAATGGAAATAAAAATATAATGAATAAATCATGAATTAAGGCTTATTTATAATTGAAATATAAAAGAAATAAATGGTAATTTGGTTTCTTCGAAATACACTCCCTTTGAATCTCTTTCTTGTCATATACATGAGCTACAAGCACTTCTTTCACTTTTCTTCGTCCTTCTTCCATCTTAAACCTTTTCACAACGCCCTTCCAATGTCGTTCAACATCTTCTAGGTATCTTGTTTTCACTTTATGATCACCTTTTCTAGATGGTTTCACTGTAACCCAATCACCAATAGACAATTTCAAGGGAATCCAACTCCCTCCATTGTCCCTTTTGTTGTAGAGTAAAATTGAACTCAATTCATTATTTGGACGTCGATTTGACATTTTTCATGAAAGTGACCTACATACAAAGTAGTGATGATAAGATAATGTTGTATGATTATACAAATCCTATTACTACTAACAAGTAATATATGCATATGTTAAAAGATCAAACTTTCTACCTATATATAAGGCCTCTTTAGAATTTTACCATACAAACAAATAGTTATTTTTAAAAATCCAGGCTGTTATTTGCTTATACAAAGGTTACCCTAGCTGGAATCTTCAAGGATTTAATGTACATGCAGGGATTTCAACCTTGACTAAGGGGTTACCCTAATGCCCTGATGTTTCCCTCATTTGGAATATGTGTCTAAATGGAGTAATCCAAAATCCTTTAGCAGTACTGATGAAGCTTGAGTAATAAAAACAAGTTAATTCTAGACAAATAATCATGTAGTTTCCTATAGAAGCAACCTAGGAAATAAGAACTCCATGTATAAGCTTTCAAACACTCATATAGAAACAATAAATCCTCAACAAACCCCTTTGTGTAACTCAACAAATACCAACAACATGATTAATGAAGAGTTTGGGAAAAGAAAGGCATAAATTAGTCCTAAGTCATCATTTAGGTAGTGCCCTTTACAAGATCAACTTCATGACCTTTTGAAAAATTATGATTCCCTAAAACAATACCCTCAGTAATTATCATGTAAAAAAAAATTGTTATTCAAGGATAGGTTCATATGTTTACACCCATGGAGGATTGTTACCAGCTTAGATAATGCTTCTTCAAAAGAATTTGAAATGGTTGATTGAGTGTGGATTGATTTTTTGACTGTTTTCTTTGTTTAAAAAAAAAACTCTATCAACACTGTAGGTTCAATTATTTCCATCTATCAAGTGCATAAGCACCACTTTATCACATAGGAACATTATAGCAACTGGTGCTTGGGGTTTTTCATCGAAACCCAAGGAAAGCCCACAAGTTACACCTTGTCAGAATACCCTTAGACTCTGAATTCATCCATATAGACATCGACAGAGTCATGGATCAAATGAGAGAATATCCCTAACACAGAGTGTTGAAAAGGGCCAGGGGAATTGCACAACCCAACAAAAATCCTATGTTAGGAAAACATTCCCCAGGGGAAATTGAAAGGGGTTTTTTTGTTTATATTCTAGGAATATTTTAATCAAGATCATAATTCACCAAAATAATGTAACTAAATATATTCAAGAAAGAAAATAATTTGAGACATAGCTTAAAAAACATACCCGAGCACACAGTGAAAATCTCTCTGGATATAAATCAACAGACCATCCACTGGAGATTAGCGGTTTTGTATCTTTAACTTGCTAGAGGAAAATCGATGACTCCCAGCTTAATTCAAACACACATAGTAAACATCGTGCCTTCCCTTCCTATGAGTTTTCAATTGTAGAGCTTCATCTCCTTTCCCACAAATTGTAACAAAGTTTCATCAAATCTTCCTGACTCAATGGGTGAGCATTCATTAATGTTGTGCATGTTTTGTGTGTAAATTATGCATTCTCTTAGACCGCAATTATGATGATGATTCACCAGTCCATCCTCGACCACATCACTACAGCATTAAAAAATAGTGTGTATAAATGATGTTTGCACGTCGAATGTTGATGTAGTGGGTTTTGTAGGAGAAATCCAGCTAAGATGTTGTCTTCTGGTGGTGGATCGTTCTCAGATGTGACAATGTATATATATTAAACTCTGTTAGTTTCCATGCTGTGTGAAAACATCTCACCACTCTTTCTTGGGTAGCGGTTGTGAGGGACCAAAGAATTCACCAGCCAAATCAAATTCTTCTGAGAAAGAATCAAATTCATCTGAGAAAGAAACAAGCAAAAAACCAAATTTGAGTAACTTAGGTTGAGGAACGACCCGGTCAACTCATCTAAAAAATGGGCAAGGTTCCCATTTCCATTCAATACAATGAAGTCACCAATCAAGTAATTTGGCCAGTGTGCCCACTGCTTGCTTTTCGCTTTTCCTTTTCGAATGGAAACCCAAGGTGGGACTGATTTAGAATTTGTTCAGTGGTTATTATTCGACCATCTGGAATTTGATTAAGATAAAGTTTTATTGTTTTTTATATGAATTTACGATTAAGATGGGGTTTATTTTTCTATATGAATTTACGATATGGGTGTCATTGGGTGGGTCGGTGTGGGTGTCACTGGGTGGGTCGGTGTGGGTTTCACTAAGTGGATCGGTGGGTCAATGCGATGGGATGGAAAAAATGTTAAATAAAAATTTATTATAATTTTAATTTATATAAAATCAAATAACTATAATTAAAAATATTATTTTTTATATTAATATAAAAAAAATTGGTGGATCAATGGGTAGGTACATAGGAGAGAAAAAATGTAAAATCAAATTTCATTATAATTTTAGTAACATTAAAAATAGTTTTTATTTTTTATTTTGTTAGTATTTAAATGTTTTAATTATTTTTGGATGTAATAATTAAATATATATATTTTTTAAATATTATTTAATAATATTAAAAATACTAAATATCTTTTATTTAGTATTTCAAGATAAGTCCATTTAAAATTAAATATTATTTAGTTTTTTTAAATTGATTAATAAATGTTTTTAGTAATTCAAAATGCTTCCACTATAATTTTAACTAATGTGAAATTTATGTTTTAAAGGAGTTCGAAGTAGTGATCAAATAAAATATTCTATATTTATTAGTTAAAGTCTATTTATCTTATTTTGAGGTGATCTTTTCAAGAACTTAACCAAGGTGAGGTTGATATGGAGTTAGCTATTGTCAAATAAAAATATGACACAAAAGCATCATGTGTCCAACTCAATCATATGACATGACAGATGTTACCCTATATTGATCTTGTCTCTTATTTATGTCCTATATTTATGTGATGCGATGTCAATGATGGATTTGTACTGAATATGTTGTATGAATGAATGACACTACTATGATGAATAAGTGAATGATGTGATCTCTTAGCAATATGTTAGTTATGTTGATAGATCTGTGATGATGCTACGATACTAATTAACTATCCCTGAATAATCTGATGAGTATTTTTTTGAGTCACTGATTCCACGTCCTCCCTTCTTACTGTCGAAAACTTGGTTCTGACAGCTCTCCCTCGAACATCTCAGGTGATACTTCATCCACTCTGCAGCTATCACCGGGCAAGGTGAAACTTGCCTAGGCCAGTTCTCAGGGAGATCGCTCTAGCTGGGAGTCGACATAGTGAGAACCCTTGTTGACGAGGAATTTTTGGTGGGTTTTTTCCAACTTTTTTCCAACAAATAGTTCCCTCTTTTAGACCTCTTGTTGGAAAGACGCCCTCGTGAGGCAAAAAGTCTTCTTAAATAACTGTAATGGAGCATAAGGCTTATGTGTTAGCTATCAATCTAAGTAGGACCATAAATAAAAACTCTTTAAAACTCATTACAGATTGTGGTAAGTAAACTAAAAAGAAAACTCATGTCGATATATCATTCATAACCCAAATGTGAAGGTAAAGTAGTGTTGACAGAGAAACTAGTCAAGTAGAACTAAAACATCAACCAGCAAAATACACGAACCCTAACTGATAGTAAATACAAGTGACATAACATAGTGCGCCATAACATTAAGTCGCATGACATCTTTGTACGTTTATGACAAGCTATGTGCGATAGATAAACGTCTTTAAACACAAAACCAAGGATCCTATGGTTTAATGCTTTCAAGACTAAACAAAGTTGGAAATGTGTTGTAACCATGTTAAATATTGTTTACAGCTGCAGTTAAGATATCAAAACAAAAATTATGAATTTTTGGAGTTTTTACATGTGGTATCAGAGCTAGGCCCTCCAAACACTAGGCCTGATTGGCTCACTCACATACAAATAAGAAACAAAATATACTGATCATGTTTTTAAATGTATTTCTATACAAAAATATAAAAATTTGTTTTACAAGAAAACGAAAGGTGTGGAAGCATTTGCTAAAAATAGATCTCATCACAATAATCCAGACAACATTTATGTGGAAATAAATAATCAACCCTCGGAGTTACTGCAAATAGTGAAAGAGTTAAAAGATGAACTACAAATTGTAAAAATAGATAATGAAATAATTTTGTAACTAAATCATATTTTACTAGAAAAAATACACAACAAAGATAGAGATAAAAGAAATGCGTATGAAACTGATTCTAAAACAGTATCATACAAACACAAGGGTAAGAAAGTGAAATATTCTGATAGCGAATCTTCTTCAAACGTTAACGCAAGGTCGCATAGAGGAAGGTATCAATACATAAGTGAAAGTAGTAAAAGGGACTATAGGCCTAGAAAAAGGAAGTATAAACCTTATGAAGAGATTTCAGGAGAATTTAAAAATATAAAACCACGGATGTTTAACGGGGAATTTGAAAAGGGTGAAGAAGCTGAGGCTTGGTTACTGGGAATGAAAAAGTACTTCCATATTTATAACTACTTTTATAGATTGAAATCACATATGGATATCTACAACCTAATAGGAAAATATGACATCTAGTGGGAGGACATAAAAAGAGTCAAAAACCTTAAGGAAAAGTATTACTATCAGTTATGTCACTATAAAAAGTACTTTAAAAGGAATTGTTTATCTTAATAGTATTATGAAGAAAGAGCTAAAGAATTTTATGAACTAAAACTTGGTTCAATGTCAATGAAAGAGTTAAGTAGAAAATTTATAAGTTTATTATGATATGTACCATATATAATTGAAGAAAAGCCTAAAATACAAAGATTTTAAAGTTGTCTGGCCACTAGCTTCAAGGATAGAATTGAGTTTGATAATCCAAAGACCCTTGAAAAGGAAATGAGAAAAGCTGAAATCTGTTACGAACAAAGTAAAAAGAGAGAAAGCATACCTAACTGAAAGAAAAAGAGAATAAGTAACTTTGATCAGAAAAGAAATTTTTTTAAGTCTAATAAAAGTTTTGGAAATAATTCTTAGAATTTCTCTAAAAATAATTATCAAGGAACATATTTTAAAAGTAAAACACAACCAAATACTATAGCACCAAAGGGCAGAGATATGCCTAACAATTATGTTAAAAATAATGAACATAAAGAACCTGTAAAGTGTTGGGAATGTCAAGGACCACATTATGCCAAGTATTGTCTGAACAGGAAGGGGAACTTCAGCAATGTGCATACCATTCAAGAAGAGGAAATAGTTGGATATGTAGCAAATGAAATGGCCAGAATAAATGCAGCCTTAGAGAATCGACAGGTTGACCATCAAACTTCTATGGTGGAAGTACAAGGTATGATACAAAACCAGTCTATCTCTATTTTGATTGACCTAGGTTCTAGTTTAAGCTATGTGTCACCTAGCATAGTGGAAAAATGCAAATTATCTTTGAACAAGTTTGAAAATTCTTGGGTGGTCCAGTTAGCTACAGGGAGTAAAAGGAAAGTAGCTAATTATGTTGAAAACTATTATTTGTTTATGAGTCAGTTCAAAACTCAAGTCAAGTTGAATGTATTACCGTTACGATATTATGATGTTTTAATAGGTATGGATCGGCTGGAAAAACATCAAGTAATTTTAAAATTGTTGTCAGAGAACATTTACTTGTTTAAATGATAAAGGAGAAAGGATTACGGTCAAAGGAATACCTAGGAATGTTTTTGTTAGACAAATATCATCCTTAAAAATGAAAAAGGCTATAAGAAAAGGTTGTAAAGTCTTTGTTTTACATGTAATAAATAATGAACAAATTGATAAAGAAGATAAGATAATATTTGATAATATTCCAATCTTACAAGATTTCTCAGATTTTTTTCCAGAATAAATTCCATGATTACCTCCAAAGAGAGATCTGAATTTTACAATCGAATTAGTACTAGGAGTTGTACCTAATTCAAAAGCTCCTTATCAACTAAAAATTTTAGAACTAAATAAAATTAAAATTACAATTGCAAGAAATTATAGATAAAAATTATGTAAGACTAAGTGTATCTGCTTGTAGAGCACCTGTCTTATTCGTTAAAATGAAAGATGGTACTTTACGTCTATGTATAGACTACCTTCACCTAAACAAAATGACAATTAAAAATAGATATTATATGCCCCGCATCGATGATCTGTTTGATCAGATATGCGGAGCGATGATATTTTTAAAAATAGACTTGAGATCTTAATATCATTAAGTCAGACATAAAGACGGAGATATTTTTAAGCACTTTTAGAACTAGATACGGGCATTATGAGTTTGTGGTTATGCCCTTTGAGATAACAAACGCTCCAAAAACTTTTATGTCCTTAATGAACAGTGTATTAAGAAAATGCTTAGATAAGTTTGTATTTGTATTCATAGACGACATATTAATTTATTCTAAAACAAAAGAAGAACATGATGGACACTTGCAGATAATACTATAGGTTTTAAGAGAACATAAATTGTATGTTAAATTTAGTAAATGCGGATTTTATAAAGATAAGATACAGTATCTAGGGCACATGATATCCGGGGAAGGGATATCAATAGACACGAATAAGATAAAATCAATAATCGATTGGCCTGCTCCAAAAGATGTAACTATTGTATGACCATTCATAGGAATTACATGTTATTATATAAAATTTATATAAGGATTCTCGAAAATCACGAATCCCATAACATCATTACAGAAAAAGGGAAAAATATTTGTTTGGGATAAAAAATGTGAAGAAATCTTTAACAGATTAAAATAACTATTAACTACTACACCTATACTAAAGATAGCAGATCTAAAAAAGGATTTCATTGTATGCACAGAAGCATGCAATGAAGCCTTGGAAGGAGCACTCACACAAGGTGATGCAATTTCTTATGAATCAAGGAAGTTAAAAACACACGAAAATAATTATGCAACTTATGACTTAGATCTAGATGCGATAATCCCTGCTCTAAAAAAGTGGCACCATCATCTGATGGGTAAAATATTTTTGTTAATGTCTAATAACATAAGTATGAAACATTTGTTTGATCAACGAAATTTGAATGCAAGGTAAGTTGGATGGTTAGCTTATCTTAACGAATATGATTTTGAAATCAAACACATCAAAGGAAAGGAAAATAAAGTGGTTGATTCCTTAATTAGAAATGCAATAATGAGTTATATAGCTTCCATTAGCAGTTATAAAACAGAATTAGATGATAAATTGGAAAAGGGGATAAAATTGGACACAAAATACCAAAATTTAAGAGAAAAGGTAACTGAGAATGAATTTGAAAATGTAAAAACATATTACAGTTTAAATGAAAAAGACTTAATGCTGTATAAAAACAAACTTTATGTTCCTAAAATACCAGAAGTTAAACTGTTGATTTTAAATGAATTACACATAAGTCCTTATTTTTTGTACATCTGGGGTATCAAAAGATGATAACAATGTTGAGAAAAGATTATTTATGACCTAATATGAAGAACAAAGATGCTAAATATATATCTAGGTGTATAGAATGTCAGCAATTTAAATTTGAGCATCAACGCCCAACAGGTCTTTTACAGCCATTACCAATTTCTAATAGCAAATGGGAAGTCACCAGTCTTGATTTTATAACTGGTTTGCCTAAAAATGAGAAACAAAATGTTTCAATGATGGTAGTTGTGGAAAAACTAAACAAGGAAGCACACTTTCTACCTGTTAAAACAACTCATAAAGATGCTAACATTGCTAATATATTTATGAAAATTTCTTTTAGGTTGCACGGAATTCTGAAGATAATAATTTCTGACAGAGATCTTAAGTTTACTAGTAATTTTTGAAAATATTTGTTTAAAGTACTAGATACTAAATTGAATTTCAGTACTTCTTATCATCCGCAAATAGATGGAAAAATAGAAAGAGTCAATGAAGTACTAGAATACGTGTTACAAATGTATGTTAGAGACTATCCCAAGAAATGGGAATATTATTTGCACTTGGTTTAATTTGTGTATAATAACCACTATAAAAGATTCATCTAAACTTAGTCCTTTTGAAATATTATATGGTTGGTAATGCAATACTCCCATTACCTAGATTAATCCAGTTGACAGATTGATCCTAGGACCTGACTTATTAAAAGGACTAGAAATAATAGTGAAACAGGTACAAAGCAATTTGAAAATTGCTCAAGACAAACAAAAGAGTAATGTAGACCTTAAAATAATTCCAAAATAATTCCAAGTAGGTGAGCATGTATTTGCTAAGGTAAAACCCAGAAAGAGCTCCTTTAAGTTGGGACGGAGTTGTGCTAAATTAGCACCTAGCTATTGTGGACCATTCAAAATATTAGAAAGAGTGGGGCAAGTGGCATATCAGTTAGCTTTTCCTCCTAATCATAGAATACATCATTTCTTTCATATTTTTCATACTGAAAAAGTATGTGAACGATGCTACTCATGTGATCGACTGGAATGTTATTCAGGTAGAACCCAAAGGATATTCTGAAGTGGAACCAAACTGTATTCTCGACAAAAGGGAATTTTTTCTCTAGAATCACGTCATT
This sequence comes from Pseudotsuga menziesii, assembly GCA_001517045.1. Classification (NCBI taxonomy): domain Eukaryota; kingdom Viridiplantae; phylum Streptophyta; class Pinopsida; order Pinales; family Pinaceae; genus Pseudotsuga; species Pseudotsuga menziesii. The sequence goes on along the minus strand of LPNX010721731.1, from coordinate 119,826 downwards.
GAACATGTAAAGGTGCAATGGAAACACCTCAATCCAGATGAAGAAAGCAGGGAATTGGAGAGTCATATGGGGGAGGCATATCCATATTTGTTCTAGGAAGACTCAAAATAAACTTAAGCAACATCGAGGACGATGTTGAACTTAAAGGGGGGTGTTTGTAACACACATAGAACTGAAAAATAATATTTTTATTTATTTCAGAAAATATTATGTTAAATTTATTGTAAAGTTTTTATGACCAAGTTGATCAAGGATGACTGTAATTGAATATTTGTTTATTTTAATAATTAAATATAAGAAACACCTATCCAAAGGAGATTGTTGAATGAGTGTTAAATGACTCACTAGGAGGACTGAGCAACTGTAGAAGGTTGGTTGATAAGTGGAGGCACTAGCATTTCATTTTCTAGTTGTTGCAGGAAGCAAAATCCCTAAACTTGTGGTCATATTCCCTTAGAGGGGGAACTGAGCAGGTGGCTCATTTAATTCCAAAAATGACCCAAAGACCTAGGAAATCTTATAAATACCACCAAATTGAGCAGGGGGCTCACTGCATTCTTTTTTCCAAGTGAATGAACCTGGTCACTGCTGCAAACTTAAAAAGTAAGGCACACAAGGAATTTGATGAGCAGATAGCTAAAGTCACGAATTCCTGACTTAAGTCTGCTACTAAGTGTTAAATGGCAGAAAGTTATTTGTGTGCTATTATCCAATGATATTCATCCTTGTGGTTTGGTGAACAGGATCGGGGTCCTAAACAAGTAATATTGGCTGCTTTAGGAGACGGTTGGGTGGAGCAGTCTCCTTTCATTGTTTGTCCCTGTTCTGCAGATTATCTAGGTTCTAACTATTTCTTATTTACCTATGATTTAATTCTATATATGTATTTTGTTTATGAAGTATGCTCAATATCTACAGAAGTTTAATGATAACTGTTTGTATTACTCTGAAAGAAGGAAGTTGTAATTACTTTCATATAATGTTATAGTCAAATTTGATATTCAACGATTTTAGGTCAAGCATTTCTTTGCTTTCATGGATTGTTAGATATAACAACATTAACTTACTTAGTATTTTTTTCCCAATGATTAGCCAAGCCCTCTTTTATCACCTAATATTTCACTCAGTTAGTTTTATGAAATTATCAGTGTTAGGGTTTTACAGAAATTAATTTTAAACTCTTGCAGAACCTCTTTCAAGACCTAACGGTCTCTTCATAGTTTTTATTAAAAAGACTAACTATGTAAGTATATATTTCAATATTAAATAACAGTTAAACTCTTATANTATATATATATATATATATATATATATATATATTACGGTTTTACAAAAACCAACATCAAACTTTGAACTGAAACCATTATCAAAACCTACCCTATCCTTACAATATTATATCGTATTTATGTAGAAAAATCAAATTTCAATCTATGACCGAGCTTTGGCCTCACAACCTAAACCCTAGTTATAGTTAGGGTAAAACAATATTCAAAATAAAAATAGTAAATAAACTAGGTTTAAAGGTCAAATACGGTTGAGGTTTTCAGTTCACGGAGTTACATTATAATGCCTTTATGGCTCAGTCAATTACAAACTGCTATTAAAAATACCAAATCAAGATTATCGATAGGACACAACTTTGGTTACAAGATGAAGATCATTTTAGTATTATCATATGCAATTTATAAACACACAGAAAAAATCACAACAGCCTTAGGGATTAATTTAATCACTGTAAAAAAAGTAACTTCCATTTAAAAAACTTGAATTGAACTGATAGTGGCGTCATGGCCTTTCTCAATTTTAAAATGAGACAGAGTAATGGCCTCACAGCACAAATATTTTTATTAGCAACAGAACAATGGTAGCACGATTTAAAACTTATAAATCATATCCTTTATAAGCTAAAAAGTATTGACCGACTCACGGCCTATTAGATAACTCACAGAAACCAAGTTCGAATCCTGTAAGAGTTGTTACATACACAAACATAAAATATAACTAAAATAGAATAACGGCCTCTTGGCTTAATATTGTTAATACACATCTATTGCAAAATGTATAAAACCCTCATAGCTTTGTTTGCTCAAGCAAAACGAAAACAAAGTAAAGGCCTCATGGCCATAACAGTTTGTATAAATAAATGAAGTTACAATACTGTGAAAAAAACATGTTATATAAATATAAAATCCCTCATGGGTTTCTCATAAGAAAAGTAAACATGTTACATTGGAGAGACAGTTCATAGCACTGTTCTTTACAGTTTAATAAAAAACAAAACACTATCAATGTTCAAACTAAACTCTCATTGCATAGTCACTTCGACTCCACGGTCGAGAAGTCTTACAGTGGAAAAAATATAAAATGCCTTAGGGCTACCAACGGAATTTTACCACTCTCATGCCAAAAGACCAGCACAGAGATGGGTTCCCAACCCATGCCAAGAAAGTGCAGAATTAGAGTTCAAACCAGGAAATGCCATCCATAGAACCACCGAAAACCACAATGCCACCATGAGCAAAAAGGTTACATGTACAGGTCTTACCGAAGACGTGGACGCTTTCTTGCTTGGAGAGTAGCCTTGCCCCCTCTACTGTGGCCATGGAAAAGAAAACTTTGAATACACCCACACCAGAGGTTGTTATTACACCTCATATTATAAGAAAGGAAAGGACTCTATGAAACATAAGTCAAAACAAGAAATGTTTACTTGTAAAACGTAAATGACGATTCAGTTTTTCTCTCGTAGATGGCGGTGGAATGAAATTCCACAGAGATTTGGTTTCAACTAGCAGTTTTGAAACCCTAGCAGAGACACTTTCAAAGCGTGGAGCATTAAGGAGCATGAAATCGGCCTAGAGCCATCGCAGACCCAAACTCATGCCAAGAACCAGAGCCAAGAATCCATGGCTCTCATACAGACATAAAACAAAAATACAGTGCAAAAGGAGAACAAGGTAAGTTAAACCATTAAGGTTTAACGATGGGACATATATGATTCTCAGTTGGACTTTTATGCCATCACATGGCCGATAGACTGCCACTTTAATTACGAACCATAGATCTTTTACACATAACTCCATTTTGTTCACGATACCATAACCTTTGAATTCACAAATTTATTTAAGGTAGGGGTTTGATTATTGTTCAACCTTATCTCCTTCACCTTTATTTCTCTTAACCTTATGCTCGTGATAACTTAGGGTTGTGTATGCTTGAGTATTTTTAGATAGTTCCCTTGTTGAGACCACTTGTTGGAAAGTCTCCTGGTGAGAAAAAAAGTCTTCTTAAATACTTGTAAGGGAGCATAAGTTTATGCATTAGCTCTCAAACTAAGTAAGACCATAACCAAAAACTCTTTAAAACTCATAGCAAATTGTGGTAAGTAAACTAAAAAAAATTATGTTGATATATCAGTCATAACCTAAACGCCAGGTTAACGCCAAGGCAAAGTAGTGTCGACACAACAACTAGTCAAGTAAAACTAAAACAACAACCAGCAAAATACACCAACCCTAACTGATAGTAACTACAAGTCACGTAACATAGTGTCTCCATAACATTAAGTCACATGAAATCTTTGTTCGCTTATGAAAAGCTATGTGGATAGATAAACGTCTTTAAACACAAAACCAATGATCATATGGTTTAATGCTTTCAATACTAAACAAAGTTGGAAATGTACATCGTAACCATGTTAAATACTGTTTATAGCTTAGTTAAGATATCAAAAAAAATTATGAATTTTTTGAGATGTTACCATATTCAAATTATAATAATACTTAAAATGATATATAATTAAAATTAAAATAATATTTAAACTCATATATTCAAACATATCATGTAAGTAAATTTATTATAATTTTTGGTCATGTTTATAATAATTTTACTAGAATTTTATTAAATATTATAAAAATAATTAGTAACGACATAGAAAGTAAATTGAAAATCTATTTGATTATTAATGCGATTCTAAATTTATTAGAAAGTAAATTGAAATCTATTTAATTATAGTTTATTTTATGAAATTAAAATATTAAAAAATATTTATTATAATAATCTAAGTTATGATAATATATTAGTTATAAATTTAAAATACCAAACATTAAATAAAATTAGTTTACTATAAATTAAAATAGGAAAATCTAATTAAGTTAAAAGATTCTCAATTTATTTCTTAGAGATTTATTGTTTAAATTAAAAATTTTGAAACCTATGTTTATAATATTTAAATATTATTATCAAATTATAAAATAGATATAATATTAAATTCAAATTATAATAATAATAATGGATATATGCTTCTAAGTAAGTAAATTTATTATAATATTTATTATGCTTCTAATAATTTTATTAGATTTCATTAATTATTATAAAAGTAATTAGTAAGTAAATTTATTATAATATTTATTATGCTTATCAATATGGAAAACTCTATGGAATTGTTCTGATTTGGAAGATTAACATTTATTCATCTCATGTGATATTTTTTTTGGGCGTGATGCTCGAATGGTCGAGCTCTGAAGCCCCGCTGGGGTTTTCCTAGTTGTCACCTTGCCTACGTCCTCTGGTTCTGGCCTCCTTCCTTCCTTCGTTAGTGTTAGCTGGAATATTTCACCTCCTATGGACAGTAAGGTGTTCCACTGGTCTGAATGGTTCAGATCCATAACAAATGAAGGACAGAGGTTGAAGACTCTCCTTGGACGTCATAGATACCTAGAATGTAATGCTTCGATCATAAACCTGTGTACTTGCAAAAAGATTAAACACACAAACACATCGAAACTACCAGAATATAATCTACTGATCCATGTTAGTGGCTAAGGAATCTAACAACATACATGTGAAATCAAACAACAACAATATATGTGGGACATAAATCAACTTGCATTAATATAGAAATATGGAGAAGTTTACAAACAAGCCTTAGTGTTGACATGCATCTCCATGAAACCAAGCATTCTCATCCCCATAAGCTTCGACTCTAGCTATCTATGCTCTCCAATGGTCTTGGGCCAAGTGATCAATCCAACAGCATAACAATACCTTAAGAGTTCTCTCCTCAACCATGGCTATGAGCTCATATTTATAAGGCTCAAAGGATAGGGATGGTTGAGAGATTAGTGGATGAGGTGGCCTCTAAGATCCTAGGATGAGAGGGATCTTGAGCTCAACTGACCCACAATGATAGGAATAAGGGAGGACATGAGGCTTATTATCTAGAAGCATCGAAAAACTTCTCTTTTTCCCTTTTTACCTAGGCTACTGTGTTTCTCCTTCAATGACAGAGTGGTTCTGTTAAGAAACACTTATGGACTAAGGGCCATAAGCGGTGGAACCACTTGTGGACAACAAGGGATAGGCGGTGCAAACAAGGTGCTACTCCTGGATAGCAGGGGAAGCACGGTGCTGGGAATTTCTATGAAAGATTGACAAATGGTATGGGTTTCCACTCCAAGAGCTGGGATTCAGGGCAAGTAGGTATGTCAAAGGTCTTATCACATGATGGCGACAGGATTTTGGTATAATAGTCAGTGATCAGGAAGCTGCGTGAAGGCTCCCATCTTGCTCCCTCAAGTCTGTTTCTGTTACCACATTGTTCCATGAAGTTTCTACTGGTCGTGGATCCATTTTATGGAGGTCCATAACCAGCTCTAGGCCTTTAAGGCCCTAGTTAAAGCCGTTGCTCCTCAGGCTGCGTCTCTACCCTCCAAGTTTGTGAAAAATCTTAATGAGATCCCCTCTATGGAGATCTCTCCCCTGGATCCATGCCGAAAAGCGCTCACTCTCTCATAGAAATATCTCATTGGCACATTTAAAGGGTTGTGGCCTAGCCCAAAGGCGGTGGATCTTTGGATTGCAGGACATCGGAACACTATTCTACAAGGACAGGTCTCTCTATTCGCAACTTGTAGGGGTTATTTTGTTTTTATGTTTCTGAGTAAAGAAGAATGAGATTTAGTTTTTTTATCGAGTCCTTTCTTCATGAGCTCGAGAGGGTTGTTTTTATCCCCTTGAACTCTTGGTTTTAACCTTGAAGTAGAGATTACTACCACTCCTATATGGGTAAGAATACCACATCTCCCACTTCATCTTTGGGGGTGAATCTCTCTTGAGGACATTGCTAATAAGCTAGGGCACTAACTGGATAGTGCAGATCCAAGAGGGGGCCAGTTTACATGTGCCCTCATTTGAGTAGAGGTAAATCCCAAAAAAGGGCTTTCAGAGGCCCTAAATATTACTTTAGGAGAATGGAGCCACATCCAAGAATTGGATTACGAGCAAATTCCATTCAAATGCAACTTTTTCCATGTTTATGGTCACTTTGCCAAAAGTTGCCCCAAACTTTCCAAATCTCAGCAAACATCAAATCCCACTGCTCCTGAGGAAGCTGACTTCCAGACAGTCACTAATCGACGTCGACCCCCCCGGTGAAAGGAGCCTCTAGCTTCTCAGCATAAGGAGTTAGATCCTCATGATGCTCCTCCTCCTTCTATTGTAGTCTCAACTCTGCTTTAAAAAAACATATTTGATTTTTTGCAGGAACTCAAAGCTCACTATTTTGAAACAGTGGAATATCCAATACAGGGCGGGACCCCTCCAGATCCTCCCGGCCTGCCAGAGACAATTTTTGTTGCCCCCACTGCAAAAGAATCTTCTCCATTCCTTCCTTCAGGCTCCAAGAGAGATGCACGAACATTAGATAACGATACTTCAGCCCAAGCAGGGCTGGCATCCTTAGTCCCTTCCTTTAGGTCAAAGGGAAGCTCTGATCTTGAAGCCTTCTCAGCCTCTTCTCTTCCCCTCACGAGAGGGAAAAAGACTAACAAATAACGTAGGGAAAAGGAACTGGCCTCAAATATTTTCTTAGGCTCTCAGAAGTGGTTGGACCCTTTCATTAAGGGGCATTTTATCTCCCCATCTAATTAATGTTTTTCTTTTGCACTCTTCTCTGCTCACAGTTCGTGAGAGTTTGCTCTTGTAAGCGAATTTTCTTTTTTTCTCGTAAAAACTCTAGAAGCAAGTGGGATTTATATCCCAAGATATTCATAAGAAGGCTGATAGTATTGTTAGAGGTCATTAGCCCTCTTTATTTTGTAAGTTTTAGATTTTGATTTGGTTCATAACCAATTAATGCAACTCTAACCCTTCTTGTCTAAAAAAATAATTTATTATGCTTATAATAATTTTATTAGATTTCATTAAATATTATAAAAATAATTAGTAATGAAATAGAAAGTAAATTGAAAGTCTATTTGATTATTAATAAGATTCTAAATTTGTTAGAAAGTAAATTGAAAGCTTATTTGATTATATTTGAATTAGTGACTTTCATTTACAACATGAACTCATGCACTTTGACATGTTTAAAATATTTGCAATTTATTCCTTTAAGATCAAATTATAAAATAAATATAATATTATTTATAAATTATAATAATATTTAAAACGATATTATATTTATAATAATTTTATTAATTTTTTTTAATATTATAAAAATAATTGTTAATATAATTATGATAAAAAAAAAAGTAAATTTATATTTGTAATATTACTTATAAGATACTACAATTAAAATAAAATAATTTAAAAATGTTTTAATGCATAATATTAGAAAGAGTTAAACTCATTCAAGATATGGAGATCATAACTTTTGTTCATCAAATTAGTCAAAGTATAGAAATTAATGAAGTTTGACTTCTAAGCTAAAAGTATATATGTGGTAAGGATAATAATCATAATATTATATATGATGATAGTTGTTGATGTTATTAATTATAAATACAATATATAAAATATTTAAAAAATAAAAATAAATTGATCATAAATTATAATTCATAATTTTTTTTGTTAAAAATAAAAATAATATATAAAAGTGAAATTTATTTAATATTTTTTAAATTTAATAAATATTTTATTAAGTTAAAATTATAAAAATAATAAACTTGAATGTAAAATTGTATTATTTAAAATAATTGTATAATTTGTATATTTATACATTATACTTTGTTTATGATGATGATGATGGTTAACGTCCTTTGAGACCAAAATTTGGTCTATCGGACACTAAAGAAGAAAAATAATTAGTTTGTTTTAAAGTTATATTTCTATGCTCAAAGAGCTTGGAGAGAAGCGTCCCGAGCTTACTATAATTTTGACAAGCTAAAAGGCTAGGAATGTCAGTATTGCAACAAAGATTATGAAACTGGGATCTAATGTGGGTGTATGGAGGGCACTCTAAGAGGAAGTGATTTTCATCTTCAATGTTCTTACTCTCACAAAGGTGGCAGATCCTTTCTACCCAAGGAGTTTTAGGGACTATCCAATGACCAGTTTCACTGTGGAGCTCATGCGAGTTCGTTCTTATCTTAGCTATATTAATTTTTTTCTTAGGACTGATTAGAACAGAGAGATAGTTTTGATCTTCAAGAGTAGGGTTGATGACCTCCTTATAATATCTTAATTTTATTTTGGCCTCTAAATCTTTCTCACACCACAATTTTTCTTTAAACTTAGAAGCAATAGTATTTTTAATGTTATTAATATTTTGCAATGCAACATTTTCATCGATCTTCCAGTGATTTAACCAAGACCTGGTATCTTTATACCACCCACGCTTGAGCCTTAGGTGATTTTGGCTGGATTTTAAAGCTAACTTAGGGAGTCTATGGTCTCCTATGTTATTGATTTTTTTCTTGTACAATAGGAGTCTCGTCATGGCTAGGCTCTCGATGGGTGAAAGACCCACTTTTATAAGGAGAATAGGATAGGGTGTATTGTTTTTTATTTTGAGGTTGTAAGTTATAAAACGCTTCTAGATTTGCTCGATCTTTCTCCAAGATTATCTAGAGATGCTGCAACCCCAAACCTCACACCCATACAAGATAATAGGAGTGACTAGAGTTTCAAAGAGGAGCTTCTTTTTATCCCACATCACGAGGTTTGCAGCTTTACAGTTATTTTCAAGATCAAAGTAAGCTTTCCACCCTGCGTTAATCCTTTTCTCAATGCTATAGTTCCAGTTGAGCTTGTGATGAATATCAATTCCTAGGTACTTGTAAGAAAACACTTCCTCCAAGTTGCTATTGTCATACACAAAATTAGCGTATGTGTCCTTCTTGGATTTGATAATCATAACTTTTGTTTTGTCAGTGTTAACAGTCATACCCATTGTAGAGCAGAAATCTTTAAGAAGACGAAGTTGTCTATCAAGATCAGAAGAACACCTTGCCAGAAGGACAATATCGTCAGCATAAAGAAGAAGGATGGTGATTATTCCAGCTAAGATCGTACCAGCACAGCCTGCTTCTTCTAAACAACCCTCTAACTTATCAATGTAAATGCCTAAAAAGGGTAGGGGAGAGGGGGCAACCTTGTTTAACTCTGATATTACACTTAATATCTTTCGACCACCCCTCCTTGCTTTTAAACTTGGCAATTACATTCTGGTAGAGCCTTATCGCAGCAGCTCTTAGCTCAAAAGGAACCTTAAGCTCTTCTAACCTATTCCAAAGGTTATTTCTAGGTACCGTATCGAAAGCCTTTCTAAAGTCCATAAAGCAACAAAAGAGATTGGATTTGTCATTGCGGCACTCCTCCATAATGATCCTAAGTGTAATAAGGTGGTCCATTGTTGAGTGATTCCTTCTAAAACCTACTTGACCTTTAGCCTGCTTACCTTCACTTTCAAGCCAAATGCTAATCTTCTTTTCCAAAATAATACCATATAATTTGGCTAAGAGAGGGCTAATCATAATAGTCCGATAATTTTGTTACATAAAATGAATTTTATGTTCAAAAGAATAAAATAATATTTTTAAAATAATATATATATATATATATATTGTATGGAACCGTGTTTGTGAATCCAACCATTTATTTTGTATAGAATTCTATATATTTGTTTAGTTTGTATATGATTTTATATATTTGTTTACGAGTCTTTGTATATGTTTTATATTATTATAAATTTTAATATATATTATTTTTCTCATTATTTTGGATTCTTACATTTGAGTGTATTATTTAAGTATATTATGTATATGTTATTATTTACATAATATTATAAAATTTATAATATTTTTTGTCATTATTTTCATTTTTATATTTGAGTGTATTACTTAAGTGTTTCTATTTATATAATATTTTTTAATTTAAAATTCAATTTCAAATTGTTTGGTTATTTAGAATATTTGTATATTTGTTAGATAAAATTATTTTTATGTTTATTAAATGAAACAATCTCTTTTATATACTGTTTGTTTTGTTGTAAATTTTTGTTTTTTTTTTATAAAAAAATTTATGATTGTATTTGTGGTTGTTATATATTTTAAACTGTTAAAAAATAATATATATATATATATATTATAATCAAACAACCATTTTATATATATTTTAAATTTATGCATTTTATTAGATAGAAAGAGAGCCAGAGAAATTGAGGGTTAGTGGTTTAGACATATAGAGACAAAGAGAGGTGGAGAGAGAGATTGAGGGATAGGGTTTTAGAGAGAGAGAGATTGAAGGATAGGAGCTTAGAGAGGGAGAGATTTTAAAGTTTGTGGGTTAGGTGTTCGGAGAGAGAGAAATAAAGATGGGTTAGGGTTTAGGGGTTTAGAGAGAGAGAGAAAGGGAGATTGAAGTTGAAGGCTAGGCATTTAGAGTGAGAGAGAGAGATGCTAGGTTAGGCATTGTGTGTGTGTGTGTGTTTATGTTAGGGGTTTAGAGAGAGAACATGGGTGACATAGAGAGA
>LPNX010721731.1:96466-108997 GCA_001517045.1 Pseudotsuga menziesii | reverse complement strand
GTGGGGGGGGGGGGGGGGGGGGGGGGGGGGGGGGGGGGGTGTTAAATAAATAGAAAGAGATTGTTGATTAGGGGTTTAGAGAGATAGAGAGAGATTTGGTTTTAGGAGTGTAGAGAGTGAGAGATGATAGAAAGTAAGAGAGTGGGGTTTAGTGGTATAGAGAGAGTGAGTGAGAGAGAGAGAGAGAGATTGGTGGTTAGGGGTTTAGAAAGAGAGATGGACTGGATGTTAGGGGTTCAGAGAGATATCTAGACTAGAGGTTAGGGGTTTAGAGAGATATAGAGAGAGAGAGAGAAATTTGAGTGTTAGGGGTATAGACAAAGGAATATTGGGGGTTCAAGGTGTAGAGAGAAAGAGATTAGGGGTTAGTGGTTTATAGAGAGAAAGAGATTGGGAGTTCCAAAATGTGTGTGTATGTGAGAGAGAGAGAGAGAGGGGGGGGGGGGGGGGGGGGGGAGAGAGAGAGATAGATGTTTGGGGTTAGGTATTAGGGGTTTAGGAATATAGAGAGTGTGAGGGAGAGACTGTTTTTTGGGGTCAAAGATTATGTGAGAAAGATAGAGAGAGATAAAGGAAAGGTTGGGCGTCAGTGGTTTACACACAGAGAGAGAGAGATATTGGTGGTTTGGGGTTTAGAGAGAGAGTTAGAGGGAGTGAGATCAAATTGAAAGTTATATATATGTGGTGTTAGAGATTTTGAGAGAAAGAGATAGAAACAACGAGAATGGGGATTAGGGTTTTAGAGAGAGAGAGAGAGAGAGAGAGAGAGATGGAAAGATTGGGGGTTAGGGGTTTATAGAGAAATGGAATGGGGGTTAGGTGTTTAGAGAGAGAGAGAGAATGGGGGTTAGGGTTTAGAGAGAGAGAGAGAGAATGGGGTTTATGGTTTAGAGAGAGAGAGAGAGCTTGTTGGTTTGGGGTTTAGAGAGGGATAGAGAAATTAGAGGTTAGAGAGATATATATGTGGTGTTAGGAATTTAGAGAGAGAGAGAGAGAGATTCGAGGTTAGGTGTTTATACACACGCACACACACACATGTGTGTGTGTGTGTTTGTGTTTGTGTTAGGGGTTTAGACAGAGGTATATATTGGAGGTTTTGGATTTAGAGAGAGGGAGAAAGAGATATTGACATTATGGGTTTACAAAGAGAGAGAGGGGGGGTTAGTTGATTAGAGAGAGAGAGAGAGGGGATTAAATGAATATAAAGAGATTGTGGATTAGGGGTTTAGAGAGACAGAGAGAGATTGGGTTTAGGGGGTTAAGAGAGAGAGAGAGTTTATATGCAAACTAAGAGATTGGGGTCTAGTGGTTTATATATATAGAGAGAGAGAGAGAGAGATTGTGGGTTAGGGGTTTAGAGAGAGAGAGAGTTTGGTGGTTATGGGTTTAGAGAGAGAGATGGACTAGATGTTAGGGGTTCAGAGAGAGATATTGACTAGCGGTTAGTGATTTAGAGAGATATATATACAGAGAGAAATTGAGTGTTAGAGGTATAGAGAAAGGAATATTGGTGGTTCGATTTTTAGAGAGAGAGAGAGAGAGATTGGGGGTTAATGGTTTAGAGAGAGAAAGACATTGGGAGTTCCAAAATGTGTGTGTGTGTGTGTGTGAGTGAGAGAGACGGAGAGAGATAGAGACAGAGAGAGAGATATTTGGGGTTAGGTATTATGGGTTTAGGAAGATAGAGAGAGTGAGGGATAGAAAGAGATTTGGGCTCAAAGGTTAAGGGAGAGAGAGAGAGGTAGAGAGATATTGATGGTTATTGGTGGGGGGCGGGACAGATAAAGTTAGGGGAGGGTTATGTGGGTGTGCATTAGGGGTTTGGGGAGGTGAGAGAGAGAGAGAGAGTTATTGGGGGTTGGGGGTTTATAGAAAGAGAGATTATGGGTTAGCATTTTATATAGAGATAAATAGATTGGGGTTAGGGGTTTAGAGAGAGAGAGAGATAGTGGGTGTTAGAGAGAGAGAGAGAGAGAATGGGGGTTAGAGGTTTAGAGAGAGAGAGAGATTGGTGGTTAAAGGTTTATAGAGAGAGATTCCATGGGAGAGAGAGCTTGGAGGTTAGAGAGATCTATATGTGGTGTTAATCATTTAGAGAGAGAGATTCAGATTTGAGGTTAGGTGTTTATACACACACATACACAAACACACACACACATACACACACACACACACACACACACACACACACACACACACATGTGTGTGTGTGTGTGTGTGTGTGTGTTTATGTTAGGGGTTTAGAGAAAGAATGAGAGAGAGAGAGAGAGAGATATTCAAGGTTGTGGATTTAGAGAGAGGGAGAAAGAGAAATTAAGGTTATGGGTTTACAAAGAGAGAGAGAGAGAGTGGGGGGCGTTAGAATATTTGAGAGAGATGTGCTTAAATAAATAGAAAGCTATTATGGATTAGGATTGAGAGAGATAGAGAGAGATTGAGGTTTAGGGGTGTAGAGAGAGAGAGAGAGATTGTAGGCCCATGGAGATTCCGAGTTAGGGTTTTAGAGAGAGAGATGGACTGGATGTTAGGGGTTCAGAGAGAGATATGGAATGGAGGTTAGGGGTTTGTTACCACCTAAGTTGTACTTAGTGTTTTTTTATCAAGTGATACTGGTGAATCGGACAAGGATAACTTGTTTGGACTTCAGAAGACCTTTGAAGTACTTCTGGAAGTGCTTGTTGTACTATATCACATGTTCATACCCCATGGGGGGGTTGTAATAAATGTTCTAGCATGATAGTGTCTGTAAAAGACTCGTTCTCTTAGAATTTATTTCTCAATCCGGTCAGCCCAGGGTGTTTTTTCCCTTGGTTATTATTGGTTGTTGAATAAACGACTGATAATTTCTGAGTTTTTCACTCCATACCTCCAAAGTTGGGGTGGTCGGCTTGGAATTTAGGCCTATTGAGGTTATTAGAGTCTATGTGTCAATGTATAAGCATGATAGACATCATGGTCGAGTCATATGAACATGCCTAAGTCCCCCTAGATGTTTTTCAATTTTTCAAATTTTTAGTTTTTTCAGTGTTTTTTATTAAAAATTTAATTTTTCCAAAACTTAGGCTATTTTTTAATAGTTTATTTGGAAAAATTGATTTTGCAATAAAAGTGGGCCAAATAATTAGTTTCAGTCATGTAGGTGCTCATTTTCAAGCTAAGAGCGCCATGTAAAGCCATGGACCCACTATTTCCTAGTTTTGAGTGATTTTCCATCACTTAGGTCAGAAAGCCCCAAAAATCAATTATTGATTATTTTAATTAATAAATTGATGAATAATGGAGCAAATCCAAAATCATAAATCAATGGATTCTCAGCCGATTTGATTGAAATCAGTCAAATCTGAAGCAGATTAACTGGATCTGACAAATCCTTGACTGAAGGAGGTGATCAAATCAGATCTAGAGTTGATCTTCAGCATCCTTTATAGGGAATTTCGCCCTCCCTCTCTCCTCAACACGTTTTTGGCTCATCTGGATGAGTTTTGGCGGATGCTTTAGTCAACAGGTTAAAGTGTCAATCAAATCAGCTCTCTGATTGACAATTGCACTCAGTGAGACTCAGATCTGGCTCAGTTAGACACAGATTAGGCATTGATGGAATCTCCATCAGCATATTTGGTCTATCTCCTTGGGATTTGTGCCCCCCTGGGCTGGATCTCTTGGTTTTTGTATATATCCAAGTACAACTCCCTCTTCCAAGCTAGTTAGAGTTGGACTGAAAGGATTGCCATTGTAACTCTGTATTTGATCATCATTTGTGAATAAAGAAGCTTTGGAGGCTATACTATGTAGTGTATGTGTATGTGTGGATTCTCAGTGTTATGCTGCTAATGTGGTAGCTGCAATTTCAAGCCAAATTCTGTGCTGCTTCTGTGTTCTGGCTTCAAGGATTCAGCTAAATCTAGTAAGGGTGTAAACTAGGAAAGCTAGATTGCTTGATCTTGTTTATCTATATGATGTATGCCCAAAAATTTCAATTATATGTTTAAATAAGGTTATTTTGGCATGATCTTTCATTTTTGTTGCTTTATACATCTATATCCAGATCTCACGAGGTGTGTGTAGGATTGTGTTATTTAGTTGCAGGTTCCTGATTGGATGAAGGTGTGGATCTAGATTGACATAATTCCTATCCAATAAGCTCAAGAATCTATCCCTCGACACTCCACAAAAGGGCCTCCTTTCATATTGCTCCATTCAAGCAACGATCCGACCTTCTCTCCTCTTCTTCTCATTTCTATAAAAAATCAACACTTTTACCCGGTTACTCTGTCCGTAGTTTTGATTTTGCTTAGATATATCATATTAAAAGTAATTCCAACATAGATTTATCTTATCAAATCCTATAGTCTAGATCTTGCAATTAAAAAAGTTTCATAAGCATTCTAGATCTAGCTTTAGGGAAATCGTCTTTTTGCATGAAAATTTAAAGAAAACTTGTAGATCGCATGCATTAGATTTCCTTTTGCTGTTAAAATTTAATATTCTGCAATATCAAAACACATTTCATTGGCTGCACAAACAGCAAGCCAATATCCCAAGGAAAGCTTGCTTTCCTTGGTTCCTTTTCACTTGTTTTGGCTAGTTTTAACTTCATTTTTTTTTAGATAAGGTAGGCTAATCCAAAGGTACTCTTAAAGTGATTTTGGGCATATGTTATTTTAACATGCTCGCTTTCTTTTAGCAGGTCTGACAGAGAATAAAGGAAGCTTTTGTCCGAAGTGTCCTTAGGAGCGTTCAAATCCCCCCAGGGGTCTCCCTTTCCACTAAAAACCCAAAAATTTTCCAAAGTTGTAAGATATTGGTTTCAGCCTGTATAAGGACCAAGATTTTTCTGATATTTCAGTTCACTAATATTGGAACCAATAATAAATAAAATTATTTTTGGAAGAGGCTCTTTCGAGCCCATTCCCCATCCCCCCTGGGGGGATTTGCGTCGGTGTCCTTTTCATCGCTTTCTGCATATTTATTTTTCAAACTAGCATTGATCCAATTTGCAGGGTAGTATACTTGATCTTATTATTAATTTCATTTTCCACTTTTTGTTTTTCAAAGTAATCATAATACTTACCCCACGATTTCCCGATTGACCCGAAAGGGGAAAGAGATTCGTGGTAGGACTAATTAGAAAACTAGAATTGTGGATCTATTTCATTTTTCATCATTTATTTATCAGTAATTATAAAATTAACCCCTCCTCAATTCCCCAATTGAGATCCACTTGGATCGAAAGAGGTTCCTAGAGGGTTTTCTTTTAAACAAGAACACCCCGTTTAAAACTTACTAAAATTGACAAGACTCCAGTGTGTATGCTCTGCACTTGGCTGTGGTTCGTCCAATCAGTCAAGATGTATCAAAAGCACTTGAGTGACTAGTATAATTAGGACTCACTCTCCCCAACTGACAAACCATCAGGTGAAAATTCAACACCTAGATCAAACCTTTACGGTGGAAAAATACCCAAAGGAAGTGGGGACTTCTGAAAAGTGACCTCGAGGCGCCGATCTCTGTCACACCCTAATGGGTGCGTTACGAACAATAGCCACAGAGACTCCATTTCAGCCCACATATTCCTTGTGGGTAGCCATGTAGGTTTAGTTTTGGACATACTCCAAGTACTCTTGGCTATATCTGGAGTCCCCTCTCAGCCTAATTTTAATAAACTCACACTTCAAATTTAACTTAAAACATACCAAGAGGCAATCGCAAAACATTCACTCCAAGCACATGCAAGTATATTGTTTCTATTTTTGACTCCATTCTAAGGCACTGGTTATTTTCTTATTTTATATATATATTGTGTCTCAACATTGTGCTTTCATGTGTTCATCTTTTATATCTTGCCATCTTTGATTATCTATAGATAAATTGCAAACTCCTAAGCAACTCATTCATTTTAACATCACAACACTAAGTAATCATCCTTAGTAACTTAATAGGGTCTAACCCCCTTGGCTCCATTAGGAGTTTAGCCTAAACGGAGGAGTCAAGAACAAGGTGATAGCCTTGACTTGAGACTTTCCCCCAAGGACACACCGAGTGGCTTGAATATTTCTGCCACGTGACCCAGGTGTGTGAAAGGTGGCAACACTTTTTGGCGCCATTGCCAGAGATAAATATTTTTATTCACGAGTACAACTTTTGTTTTCTTCCTTTTTGTTTTTGCTTTGTTTGATGAATGCTTAGAGTAGATCTTTAACTTTCATCTAGCAACTCCATTGAATTTTTTCTAGTTTTATTTTTACATGGCGACTCCATTGAAGGGATAAAAACCTGTTATCTCATAAACTTGTGAAGTTTTGTTGTGTGTAGATGAGCCCATGCGACATGTTAAAACCTTTAAAGCTCATCACTTGACAGCTCCACCTTTTTAGTACAAGGTTTAATCATTATATCAAATGGATACTATTTTGGATGAATTAAAGGAGAAATATGGTGCCCAGTTAACCTTAATGTTTCAACCTATCGATTTCTCAAACATCTCGGGTTTTCCTAACTATGGTGATTGTTTGGGGGATGTATATAACTGGCTTCCAACATTTTCATGGAGATTATGGTGACTCAACCATCTGGCATGTCAAATCTTTCCTTCAGTTGATTGTTGACTTAAATATTTTTCATGAAGACAATATGATGGAAATGTTTGCTGGCACTTTTCAAGGTGAGGTCGGTTATTGGTTCTATCAAGGCCTTCCTGATAAATGTATAACTTCTTTTCCAAGATTCCTTTGGATGTTTTTAGAGTAGTGGCATGATGGTAGGGGTAGTATGAATGGTTTTAAAAAGTTCCTTGAAAAGATCTGTACCTTCTACCTATCTGGGACAGAGTATCACACGGAAACATATGATGGACCTTTTTCCATGATACAAAGTATTGAAGACTTGGAATCACTTCTTGAACATTTAAGTGAAGAGGAGGTTCATGATACTCCCATAAAAAAGCATCGTGGTAGTTATTTAAGAAAAGAAGAAATTAAGTGTCTTCTTAAAGAATATGAGGTACCTCCCAATGCACAACAAGATTCCGAGGAAGGGAAAATCCAAAATGATCATATTGAAGAGCTTCAGGAGGAGCCCATAATGGAACACATTGTTGAACACTCTCCTCATGTCACCATAGATGAAGACAATGAAGATTTGGTGCATTATTAAGTGTGTTGCAATGCTGATACATTTCCAGAAAGTCCTCTAAATAAATCCACTAAGCAACACATACCAAGTGATCCCATTGAATATGTCCAAAAAATTTCCTTGATTGAAGATAATATTGAAGATCCTCTTCATGATATCATAACAAAAGCCTATAAAGAAACCTATGATAAGATCACTACAGTGTGTGGTGACACTAGACCTTGTTCTCCTCATGTTGATGAAGGTTTGGAAAGTTTATTTCCTTGTAACATTTTATCTGAAGAAGATTGTTATGAATACAAGGAGGACATGGATAGGTAGGAGCATGATGCCATGCATGAAGAGTCCCCCACATATGACATGGATGGGAGTGATGACTATTGGAATTTCATAGATAAACCAACTTGTGAAAATCTTATGGAGAATCCCATCCATGATATGTCCAACAATGGGAGTGTCTATTCAAAAATTTGTGGAAGTCCAATCTACAATACATCCATAGAGAGGAGCATGGATCTGGATACCTAGGGAAACCTTAGTATGGAGGAGGAGCATTCAGAATTTTCACGTGATCATTCAAAGTCATACCATGTAGAGCCGCACAAGGGTATCAGTAATGAAGACATTGAGAAAAAGTATTGTGAAAAGTCAGATGTGATGCAGTAAGTGGAAAATTAGTCTCAACCATCTTTTTCACATATAGAGGTTCCTTATGATTTGGAGCTACTTGGGGCTTGTGCAACGAGTTATCATTTGATAATCCCCGATGATCAGTATGATGATGTAGTTAGTCTACCTCATCATTCTAATTGGTATATCAGTCCTATCCAGTCATGGATAGAAGCAGCCTGCATGAGCACATACAAGTTTCAGAAGAATTTTTATGACGTCGTTCATGCCTATGATCTCCCATCCATCCTGCCCATTCTGAATCATCACGTAGGTTTGCATTTTCTGAATAAAGTATCCTTACTTTGGCTTGCAATCAAAGACAAGGAAAAAAAATTTTATGTTAATAAAATTCTTAGGTGGTTACATTGGATTTATGATTACACTTAACCCATTTTATATCATGCTTAGAGTAGGAAAATAAGCTCCTTGAAAGAGAGCATTTACTTTCTGCATTTCTATTCTATATTTAGCTATAATAAAACTTTGATTTTTTTATTTAGTCACATTTATTTTGTTTAAATGAATCAGCTTAATGGTTCATTGTTTTTTTATAAAACTTGTGCTACTGAGGTTTTTCTTGTCAAGTTGAGATGTTTTTTACAGGGTATATAAACTAGAGATGTTGATGTTCTCGTATCCTCTCCTTGCCTCAAAGACAAGATCAAGCACACGTCCCACAGTTGGAGCCATAATGTTACCACCTAAGTTGTACTTAGTGGTTTTTTATCAAGTGATCCTGGTGAACCGGACAAGGATAACTTGTTCAGACTTCAGAAGACCTTTGAAGTACCTCTAGAAGTGCTTGTTGTACTATATCACATGTTCATACCCCATCGGGAAGTAGTAATAAATGTTCTAGCATGATAGTGTCTGTAAAAGACTCAGTCTCTTAGACTTTATTTGTCAATCCGATCAGCCCAGGGTGTTTTTTCCCTTGGTTATTATTGGTTGTTGAATAAATGACTGATAATTTCTGAGTTTTTCACTCCATACCTCCAAAGTTGCGGTGGTCGGCTTGGCATTTAGGCCTATTGAGGTTATTAGAGTCTATGTGTCAATGTATAAGCATGCTAGACATCATGGTCGAGTCATATGAACATGTCTAAGTCCCCCTAGGTGGTTTTCAATTTTTCAAATTTTTAGTGTTTTTCAGTGTTTTTTATTAAAAATTTAATTTTTCCAAAACTTAGGCTATTTTTTAATAGTTTAATTGGAAAAATTGATTTTGCAATAAAAGTGGGCCAAATAATGAGTTTCAGTCATGTAGGTGCTCATTTTCAAGCTAAGAGCACCATGTAAACCCATGGACCCACTATTTCCTAGTTTTGAGTGATCTTCCATCACTCAGGTCAGAAAGCCCAAAAAATCAATTATTGATTATTTTAACTAATAAATTGATGAATAATGGAGCAAATCCAAAATCATAAATCAATGGATTATCAGCTGATTTGATTGAAATCAGTTAGATCTGAAGCAGATTAACTAGATCTAACAAATCCTTGACTAAAGGAGGTGATCAAATCAGATCCAGAGTTGATCTTCAGCATCCTTTATGGGGAATTTCGCCCTACCTCTCTCCTGAACACGTTTTTGGCTCATCTGGATGAGTTTTGGTGGATGCTTCAGTCAACAGGTTGAGGTGTCAGTCAGATCAGCTCTCCGATTGACAATTGCACTCAGTGAGACTCAGATCTGGATCAGTTAGACACAGATCAGGCATTGATGAACTCTCCGTCAGCATATTCGGTATATCTCCTTGGGATTTGTGCCCCCCCTGGGCTAGATCTCCTGGTTTTTGTATATGTCCAAGTACAACTCCCTCTTCGAAGCTAGTTAGAGTTGGACCGAAGGGATTGCCATTGTAACTCTGTGTTTGATCATCATTTGTGAATAAAGAATCTTTGGAGGCTATACTGTGTATGTGTGGATTCTCAGTGTTATGCTGCTGATGTGGTAGTTGCAATTTCTTACCAAATTATGTGCTGCTTTTGTGTTCTGGCTTCAAGGATTTAGATGAATATAGTAAGGGTGTAAACTAGGAAAGCTAGATTGCCTGATCTTGTTTATCCATATGATGTATGCCCAAAAATTTCAGTTATATGCTTAAATAAGGTTATTTTGGCATGATCTTTCATTTTTGTTGCTTTATACATCTATATCCATATCTCACAAGGTGTGTGCAGGCTTGTGTTATTTAGTTGCAAGTTCCTGATTGGATGAAGGTGTGGATATAGATTGACGCCATTCATATCCAATAAGCTCAAGACTCTGTCCCTCAACACTCTACAAAAGGGCCTCCTTTCAGCTTGCTCCATTCAAGCAACGATTCAACCTTCTCTCCTCTTCTTCTCATTTCTATAAAAAATAAACACTTTTACCCGGTTACTCTGTCCGTAGTTTTGATTTTGCTTAGATATATCATATTAAAACTAATTCCAACATAGATCTATCTTATCAAATCCTATAGTCTAGATCTTTCAATTAAAAAAGTTTCATAAGCATTCTAGATCTAGCTTTAGGGAAATCGTCTTTTTGCATGAAAATTTAAAGAAAACTTGTAGATAGCATGCATTAGATTTCCTTCTGCTGTTAAAATTTAATATTCTGCAATATCAGTGCACATTTCATTGGCTGCACAAACAGCAAGCCAAGATCCCAAGGAAATCTTGCTTTCCTTGGTTCCTTTTCGCTTGTTTTAGCTAGTTTTAACTTCATTTTTTTTTAGATAAGGTAGGCTGATCCAAAGGTACTCTTAAAGTGATTTTAGGCATATGTTATTCTAAAATGATCACTATATTTTAGCAGGTCTGACAGAGAATAAAGGAAGCTGCTATCCAAAGTGGCCTCAGGAGCGTTCAAATCCCCACAGGGGTCTCCCTTTCCACTAAAAACTAAAAAAATTTCCAAAGTTTTAAAATCTTGGTTTCAGCCTGTATAAAGACCAAGAAGTTTCTGACATTTCAGTTCGCTAATATTGCAACCAATAATAAATAAAATTATTTTTGGAATAGGCTCTTTCGAGCCCATTCCCCATCCCCCCTGGGGGGATTTGCGTCGGTGTCCTTTTCGTCGCTTTCTTCTTATTTCTTTTTCAAACTAGAATTGATCTAATTTGCAAGGTAGTATACTTGATCTTATTATTAATTTCATTTTCCACTTTTTGTTTTTCAAAGTAATCATAATACTTACCCCACGATTTCCCGATTGACCCAAAAGGGGAAAGAGATTCATGGTAGGACTAATTAGAAAACTAGAATTGTGGATCTATTTCATTTTTCAGAATTTATTTATCAGTAATTATAAAATTAACCCCTCCTCGATTCCCCGATTTAGATCCACTGGGATCGAAAGAGGTTCCTAGAGGGTTTTCTTTTAAACAAGAACACCCTATTTAAAACTTACTAAAATTGACAAGACTCCAGTGTGTATGCTCTGCACTTGGCTGGAGTTCATCCGATCAGTTAAGCTGTATCAAAAGCACTTGAGTCACTAGTATAATTAGGATTCACTCTCCCCAACTGACAAACCATAAGGTGAAAATCCAACACCTAGATCAAACCTTTATGGTGGAAAAATACCCAAAGGAAGCGAGAACTTCTGAAAAGTGACCTCGGGGCGCCGATCTCTGTCACACCCTAACAGGTGCGTTACAAACAATAGCCCTAGAGACTCCATTTCAGCCCACATATTCCTTGCAGGTAGCCATGTAGGTTTAGTTTTGGACATACTCCAAGTACTCATGGGTATATCTAGAGTCCCCCCTCAGCCTAATTTTAATCAACTAACACTTCAAATTTAACTTAAAACATACCAGGAGGAAATCGTAAAGCATTCACTCCAAGCACATGCAAGTATATTGTTTCTATTTTTGACTCCATTCTATGGCACTGGTTATTTTCTTGTTTTATATATATATATTGTGTCTCAGCATTGTGCTTTTTTGTGTTCATCTTTTATATCTTGCCATCTTTGATTATCTATAGATAAATTGCAAACTCCTAAGCAACTCATTCATTTTAACATCACAACACTAATTAATCATCCTTAGTAACTTAATAGAGTCTATCCCCCTTGGTTCCATTAGGATTTGAGCCTAAACAGGGAGTCAAGAACAAGGTGACAGCCTTGACTTGAGACTTGCCCCCAAGGACACACCGAGTGGCTTGAAGATTTCTGCCACGTGACCCAAGTGTGTGAAAGGCGGCAACAGGGTTCAGAGAGAAATTGAGTGTTAGGGGTATAGATAAAGGAATATTGGTGGTTCGATGTTTAGAGAGAGAGAGAGAGATTGGGGGTTAATGGTTTAGAGAGAGAAAGATATTTCAAGAGTTCCAAAATGTGTGTGTGTGAGAGAGAGAGAGAGAAAGAGAGAGAGAGATTTGGGGTTAGCTATTATGGGTTTAGGAAGATAGAGATATTGACAAAGATAAAGAGCATCGGGGTTAGAGATTAAGGGAGAGAGAGAGATAGAGAGATAAAGGGAAAGATTGGGGGCTAGGCGTTTAGAAATAGAGAGAGAGATATTGGTGGTTTTGGGTTTAGAGAGAGTGTCAGAGGGAGTTAGAAATTGGAGGTTATAGATATATGATGTTAGGGATTTTGAGAGAGATAGAAATAGGGAGAATGGGGATCATGGTTTTAGAGAGAGAGAGAGAGAGATTGGAGGTTACGGGTTTAGAGATATATATAGTGCTAGGGATTTAGAGAGAGAGAGAGATTCAAAGAGAG
>LPNX010721731.1:58520-83273 GCA_001517045.1 Pseudotsuga menziesii | reverse complement strand
TATATATATATATATATATATATATATTGGGTCTTAGGGGTTTAGATATATATATACATATGTATATATATGGAAAGTGGGATATCATAGGTCGGGGTTTAAAGATAGAGTTAGAGTGAGAGAGAGATTGAGGGTTATTAGTTTAGAGAGAGGAAGAGAGAGAAGGAGAGATATATATAAAGGGAGAGATAGAAAGAGGGAGAATAGGTGTTAAGGGTTTAGAGAGAGAGATTGGAGGTTATGGGTTTAGAGAGAAAGAGATATTGTGCATTACCAGTTTAGAAAGAGAAAGAGAGAGATTTGGGGTTTGCGATTTTGTGTGAGAGATAGATTGGGGTTAGTAGTTTAGAGAGAGAGTGATAGGGTGTTTGGCGTTTAGATAGATAGATAGAGAGTATACCACTTTCGAAACAGAGAGACAGAGAGAGAGATTGGGAGTTTGCAGTTTACACAGAGAGAGACAGGTAGATGGGGGTTAGTGGTTTAGAGAGAGAGAGAGGGCTTTAGGGGTTTATATAGATAGATAGTTAGAGAGAGAGAGAGAGAGAAATAGAATTGGGATTTAGTTCTTTAGAAAGAGAAGGGGGAGAGATTGATGATAAGGTGTTTAGAGAGAGAGATATTTGAGGTTAGTAGTTTAGAGAGAGAGAGAGACATTCTAGGTTAGAAGTTTAGACAGATAGAGGGAGAGAGATTAGGGGTTAGCGGTTTAGAGAGAGATTTGGGTTAGGGGTTTTGAGAGAAAAAGAGAGAGATTAAGGGTTAGAGAGAGAGATCAATTAGGTGTTAGCAATTTAGAGAGAGAGTGATATTTAAGGTTAATTTTTTTAAGAGAGAGAGAGAGATTTGGGGTTTGAGGTTTATAGAGAGAGATTGTGGGTTAATAGGGGTTTAGAGATAGAAAGAGAAAAAGAATAGGGCTTCGATGTTTATAGAGAGAGATATTGGAGGTTAGGGGTTTAGAGAGAGAGAGAGATTAGGGGTTAGGGGCTTAGAGAGAGATAGGGAGAGAGTGAGTGAGAAATAACAAGAGATTCGAGGTGATGGGTTTAGATAAAGAGAGATTTAGTGTTAGGTATTTAGAGCAAGAGAGATTGGGGGATATGGTTTTAGAGAGATAGAGATATGGATATTGGTGTTGGCATTTTAGAGAGAGAGTTGTGGTTAGTGTTTGAGAGAGAGAGAGAGAGATTGGGGTTAAGGGTTTAGAGAGAGAGAGAGAGAATGGTGATTAGAGGTTTAGAGAGAGAGATATTGGATGTTACATGGAGATTTTGGTGGTTAGAGATTTAGAGAGAGAGAGTGAGAGTGAATGTCACCAAGAGAGATTGAATGGGTTTTAGGGTTTAAAGAGAGGGAGATTGGGGGATAGGGGATTATAGAGAGGTAGTGTGTGTGAGAAAGAGAGGGAGATATTGGAGTTTAGGGGTTTAGAGAGCGAATGTGATTTAGGCATTTAGAGAGAGAGAGGAAGGGAGAGATTAGGAATTAGGGGTTTAGAGAGAGTGGGAAAGAGAGAGATTGGGGGTTACAAATTTAGAGAGAGAGATTGGGGGTTACAAATTTAGAGAGAGATATTGGGGGTTACATATTTAGAGAGAGATATATATATTTTAGATGAGGGGTTTAAGGGAGAGAGAGAAATTGGGGATAATGGGTTTAAAGAAAGAGATTTATTAGGGGTTAGGGGTTTAGAGAGAGTGAGATTAGAGGTCTAGTTTTTCAACATTAAGCTAGCATTTTTAGGATCTTTAACTAATAGAATAACAAGTGCAGCAATCAAACACAAGAGACAATGAACACAACTTTTTTCCTAGGGGAAACCATAAATGGAGAAAACCCCACAACTTCCTTAGATATAGAATCAGCACCAAAATAGTAAAATCCCAAAACAATAAGTGATCTCCTGACAGCAATAACCTTCTTCTTATCTAGCCCCAATGTCTTCTCCTTCCTCAACTATGCGCTACACTTGTGTGTATGAGTGTGTCCTAAATAGAGAGTCCAACTCTCTATTTATACTAATCTCGGCATGACTAAAACCCTAATAGGTCTGACCTCTACTAGGAGAGTCTAATAACCCTAGTGCCCCAAAACTTCAAGGACTTTAACCCTTAGACAATCAGAGCATTACCCACAATGACCTGACATGACTTGTTTACATTATTGATCCTCCTGATCGAAACATCGGGGCATGACAACATGACTCAATTACATTATAGATACATCTCAGAATAAACATCGGGTTACAATACATAAGATACATAAATGAATACATTCTGAAGTTACTATTACATCAACACTCCATCTTAACTAGGAAGGTATTCTTTCAACACAATTTTTAGCACGGGTCTTCTTCTTTGTATCAACTAGATCATCTCGTCATCTGCATCTTCAAGTCTTCTTAGTCTTCAAGTCATCTTAGTCTTCAAGTCATCTTCATCTTTGGATCTAGAACATCACTTGATCTGGATCATCATGGGACATCATCACTGGATCTGGATCATCACTGGACATCATCACAAGATCTAGATCATCACTGGGCATCATCACTAGATCTGGATCATCACTAAATCTAGATCATCACTGCTGGATCAACATCACTGGATCTGGATCATCACTAGATTTGGATCATCACAGGTGCTATCTCATGATTCTTCTCATCATAGGAAGTTCTACAAAGCCATCCCTTTTTCATGTTGGTTGTAGGCCTAGCCTCCATGTAGGTCTTCTTCAGCATATCTAACCTACTCGTCAGAATGGTCCGTCTAGCACTTACATCTGACCTATTCATCAAAAATGCATGTCGAGCACTCACATCTAATCATGTAGGAACTAATCCTATAATCATATCAGAAAGGCCTAGCACTCACATCTGATCATGAGGGAACAGATCCCAATAACCTATCAGAAAGGCTCAGCACTTATATTCACCCATGAGGGAACACATCCCAGCAACAATGATGGAAGGGCTCTGCACTTACATCCACCAAAGAGGGAACACATCTCGGTACTGATGGAAGGGATTTGTACTTACATCCACTAATGAGGGAACACATCCCAGTACTGATGGAAGGGCTCTACACTTACATCCACCAATGAGGGAACACTTCCCAGTACTGATGGAAGGGCTTGCACTCAGATCTGATCATGAGGGAACACATCCCAACAATCATATCAGAATGGCCCCCAGTCCTTGACTGAGCTACTTGGTAATTGACCAGGTGCCTCCATTCTCCTGGAGAATGGTAGTTTCCCTTACATCCAACCTACTCGTCGGAATGGCCAACAATCACATATGACATGGGAGGAATGTAGCCTTTAGCCATGAAAAAATGGTTCAGGTCTTACATCTGATCAAGTGGGAACAAATCCCTTGGTCACATCATAATGGATTCTCAGTCCTAGACTAAGTTTTCCTGGTAACTGACTAGGTGCCATCATTCCCATAATGGTAGTTTCCCTTACATCTATCCTGATCAATACAATGGCCAACACTCATATCTGACATGGAAGGAACCAATCCTCTCACCATGACAAAATGACTCAACCCTTACATCTAACCATGGAAGGAACCAATCCTCTCACCATGTCAAAATGGCTATGGGTCTCATCACATTCCCTTAGAGGAAACCTCGATCTGGAGAACACCAAGCTTCTCCCTGAAGTACTCTAACTTCAGCCTAGCCAATGGCTTCATCAATACATTATCTATCTATTCCTCCGTCGCAACATACTAGAGCTTCACTGCTCCCCTATGCACCATATCCTTGATATAGTGGTACTTGATCTCGATATGCTTCAACTTGTCATGGAACACTGGATTCTCTGACAACTTCATGCAACCCTGGTTGTCACAATGTACATAAGTAGCATCCAACTGGAGATCAAATAAATCAGACAGTAGTTTCCTCAGACATACTGCCTCACAACTACCTGGACAAGATGCGACATACTCTACTTCAGCTGTACTCAATGCCACATAGGATTTCTTCCACTAGTGGAAAATGAGAAATTAGTGACCAAAATCCGCATATCAGTGACCACTTTTGGTTTGGCGATCACTGGTGGCTAATTTACGGTCTTTTATTACGCGACCAAAATTGGTCATTTTATTTTGGTCATTTATAGCTTGTCAGTTGGTCATTAATTTGGTCATATACTTGGTCATTAATTTGGTCAATATTTGAATCAACGACCAAATATATGACCACATTTATGACCAAATTAATGACCACATGACAAACTAGAATATGACCACATTTGGTTGCGTAATAAAAGACCGTAAATTAGCCACCAAAACTGCTTTTTGGTCATTAATATGCAATTTTTGGTCATTTATATCTCATTGTTTGGTCAAGTATCTCTCAAATTTTGGTCATTTTATATGCGAATTTTTGTCATTAATCTCATTTATTGGTCACTAATTTAGCCATCTTATGTGTAGTTATTATATTTTAGTAGTTTAAATGGTGTCCATTATTAATCAACATAAATTTTTAATATGATCTTATGTTTAAAATAATAATAATAAAACCATACATTAGTTATCATCATATAATACACATGTGAATTAAGCAATGTCATCTTAATTAGTTAATTACAACACTTATAAATAATATAAAGTACAACCATATAAGTTTTAAATAGCGCAAATTATATTATATGAAATGTCAAATATTACAATAAATATGAGTTTTCTCAAAAACTATCTCCATATAAATTTACATGAAAATCATCTAGTACATCGATGACTTTTCAAAATATTACAATGACTAAACCATCCCATTTGTACTTGGCTGCTAAGCCATACTTAGATCCCGCAGCAACTTCAATTAACCCATACTTAGCAGCTTGAAAGACTTAGTAGCAGACTCTTCATACTCAATGGCAAAGCCTCAGCAACAGGCTCTTCATTCTCAATGGCCCACTTAGTTAATTTCATTCCTACAAAATCCAGTAAAAAAATCTAAGTAAAAAAAACAATGAACTGTAAAATACAAAAACAATGAAGAAAATTATTTATAATGTTCAATATCTTAGCCTCCAATTGCTTTTCCTTTTTCTATACAAAACACTTGAATTGAGCGATTAGACATTTATTTCCAAGTTTCTATTCATACTCATGCACTTGGAAATATTCTAATGTTTTACCTCGGGTTTAAAGACACTCCCTATGGTATTCTAGGAGATACTCTCAATAAGAAGGAAACGTACAATAGAAGGGAAACTTTCTGAACTGTCTGGTTGGTCCCTGAGCCTGCCAACAACCCAGGCCCTAACAACTATCATCTGGAAGCCAAATATGACGTGTTATGTAACAGGGTTAAGCTTCACATGCAATTAACAAGAACGTTGAATCATATAACAATGGTGAAATGCCATGTTTTATCATAGCCCAACACACTTGTAAGAAGAAATCATGCCCATAGATATAAACCAATGAGAAAGGCCAACTAGATTCAAGGTCAATGCCCCTGTTTTGTCACTACAAATTTTTGTAGCAGAACCCATAGTCTCACATTCTAACAAACTTCATACCTGGAATGGGGTGAATTTTTAGATGTTAAAATATCAATCACCCATCCATGCATAGTAATAAAATATTGTAAATCAGATACTAACCAAAGCCTTGTCTGCCATCATCTTCTTCATTGAATAAGCTAAACTATCAATAAAATGACAAGAAAACATGTTAAGAAGCGAGACACCACTCTCAAATAAATCATAGACAATCACTAGATATTAATTTGAATAAGCTAAATCTAGAAAAATCTCTGCAATTAATCGTACGTCAAGGTGACTGCCCCTTCTGGAACTGCAACAATGACAATGGAAACCTACAAACAAATATTTCCATTAGTATTTCTCTTATGTACATTTTCATATAATCATTGGACATGACACTACTCAACATTTTTGTAAACAATGACAGCTGATTTTATACAAACTATCCATTCAAGCATAATACTAACAAGATACTGAAAGTAGGACATGGTGACCTACTGCAATCGAGAAGATGTTAACAATTATGTTAATTGTGTCTCCAACCTTGGTCTTTCCTACTTGAAACATGGGTTTCCCATTGGAGTCTTGTGTATTTCCTGTAAAAATATCATAAAACAAAACACAAGCTACAGTCAATACAAAGTGGCAATGCAAAACACAAATAATTTAGATAAAACATTGAAAGGTAGTACAGTATCACTTACCTAATCAAGAGGATGCCAATCAAGCTACTGATCAAGTTGTTAGGTAGCAATGACGAGGGAATGAATGACAGAAAAAAAGTGAAACAAGAAGCCAATTTTTGTTATTCAAAAATGCAGAACTCACTCTAGAGTCTATATTGGTTTCCGTAAGTCTAAAGAAAACCTTATACATAGAATGATCCAATGTGGCCTGAATCACTATTCAACTATTTATATTCATTCATAAGAAGCATGCTGGGTATAAAAATATGAATCCAACTATTTATATTCATTCATAAGAGTTGTAGATTAAATTTAAATGTATTCAAGACCTCGAAAATAATTCCTCTCTTAGATGTACCTTTGCATGCACTCACTGAGAATTTTGAACCAATCAAATTTCTTAGAAAAGAGTGAAACAAGTATCTACTCCAAAATAAAAAAATGAAATCACAAATTTAGATTGCACTATTTTGTAACATAGAAATAGATCATCCTGAAGAATGGCAACAAGATCAATGCCTAGGTGATATTTTCAAAAAACCAAGTAGGAAAAATAACAGATTTTAATGTTTGGATCAAAATACCAAAGGAGAAAAGATGCCTCAAAGAATCAACATCATTTTCCTCTAGGGTGTAGGTCTGCAGAAGTAGAAGCAATCTCCTCACAAGAACAAAGTGTCAAGAAAGGATATTGGTCTCCAAGCTAAGTCTCCAAGAGATCTGAATCTGTGGAGAAAGGAAACCAATCTTAAAATAGACTCGAGATGCATAGGATGTGCCACAAACTCAACTTGAATAATATCCTGTGGAATTGTCTTTGGACACCTACACATCTTTCGACCAGATATTTTTTTAACTAGGAAGACTAGAAAAATGTCATTTCAAAATCATAGTGGACAGGGTGGCCAAATGGAAGCATCAGATGGCCATTCAATTCGGGAATCTCCATATTTCCACTAGATCAAATGTAAAAATACTACCTAAAGACAAATGCAGGGAAGTTCTGTTGAACGCATAAGTCCTCCACAAGATAAGAAAATTGTTATTATCCAATCTCAATCCAGAACTTCAACCACCATACCATAAAAAGAGGAAATTGGTTGGAATAGCAAAAAGAATATCAACAGGACAACAACCGAATCACAAATTTTACAGTGAGACAAAAGACAGGCCACCCTTAAAACATCTTAAGAAAACAACATATGTGAATTATGCAATAGAAATAAAGTTTAAGATGCACAGAAGTTATTTCTAGGATACTCCATCTACATTTTTAAAATATGAGAACTAAGATCTGCCTCTTATAACCTATTGGCACCTTCTCTCCTTCATGCTTGTGAGGTATGGAGCCCACAACTGAGGAAAATAGGTTGAAACCACATTAACAAGGTACTCATTAATAAGTTTTCAAAATGCATTAACTTTTAACACTGAGAAAATTATTGCATGCCATTCAATGACTTTATATGTGGTTTTGAAGCTGACATGAATCTAGCATGTCCTATCATTTTCGCTTTGTTAGTTGCCATAGGAGCTGTAGATCACACCATCATTTTTGGAATAAATAAATTCTCTACATGATAAATAACCAGTCCTTGGCTGATGTAAGAAGAGAAAGCTATTGGTAATAGCAAGCCAGAAATCCATCCTGACTTCAATGCAATGCAAAGCCATGTACATTGTCCTCTATTACTATATTGGTTACTTTTACTCATATTTCTAATGGACCGTGCTGGAAGAGGGTAACACTGATGCTAAAGAGACCACACCTTTTCATGTAAATTTAAATTATGTGTATACAAGAATGACATCTTGTATTGGTGCATATCTCTATCATCTACTTGGTTTATTTCATTTCTAGCCTAGAAATTTCTAGTGTTCTGAGAAACGTGCAAATAGACTCAAGGAAATGGTTGATGAATCATTTAATCATTCGACATCTCTAGGCCTTGTATAATGTGCTTCTATGTCATCAGAAACTGCTCTTAAGGGGGGCACTTCTAGAAGAAACCATCCCAAAACTGAACCGCTCCAGAAACCTATTGCTGGCATCTATTTCCCATTTCTGGATGAGAACTTGAAAGAAACGCAACATAGATATTAGAAACCTGAATTTGGCCTTTTGGGGTTTTCCAATTTTCTTTTCTGGTAACATAGATATGTAGTATAATTGATCTCCTTGTGCTGGTTATTTGAAGGTTCTTAACTGGACTTCGTCCATTCTTTTATGTGGGTGCAAGCAAATAATCCTATCTACCACTCTAGTTCTATTCATTACATTCATTACAATTGCTTTGGTAAATAAATTGCTTCAATCAGGATTGTCCAGGGAGGTATCTCAGTTGTGGGCCTAATGGTATTCTTTTGTGCCTTCAATATGGGATTTGGTGTAGTGGCAGACATTTTCTGTTCAGAAATCTTTCCAACAAGAGTTAGAGGAATTTGCTTGGCTCCGTGTGTTATAAAAACGTGGACTGCAAACATCTTTATCATATTCCTGTTTCCTACCATAAACAAGGGCTTGGGAACAACATGTGTTTTTGGATTTTTCTGTATTATGAGTCCAGTTTCCTGGATATTTATCTTCCTTAAGGTTCCAGAGACCAAGGGATTTCCTTTGGAAGTTATCAAGGAGTTATTTGTTGTATCTACATCTCCAGATGGAAAGGAAGAAGCATAGATTAACCAGAATCTTAGAACTAAATGATTGACATAGCTCTGCAAACTGTTAAATAGGATGGTTATGATTTTGGATAATTCAATTGAAGCATTGGAAAGCACAAACAAATAGTTGAGCATGAATATTGTTCAACACTTCTTTATTTCCTCTTTTTTAGATTGCAGCCTAAGCCCTATCTACCTTTGCAATGCATGATTCAGAAGCAGCTATATGCGATTGATGTAAGTAGTCAAATGTATTGTATCTTAGGGTTTTAAGATGAGAGATAATACTTTTCACGTCACCTTGAGAATTCCATTGTCCACAATCAGTCTTCCAACTGTTGAACTAGCTGCCCCAGCTAAGAAGCTAGAATGTTGAAATCTCCCTTTCTTTTTCTAAAGAGACACAAACATGACATCAAGTTAAAAAATGCACTTCTATGGGAAACTTTCTTATTGGGATCCAATATAGACAGGTAATCTAATTCATGCAAAACTAGAAATAGAATAGAGAGAGTATTAGGGCTGGCATAAAAAACCAAAGATATTCTGAATTCAGCCACATTCATGAATTATGTCTTTAAATGTAGCAAATACCTGACCAACATAGAGGTTGTGATATGTGCTCATCACAGATATCTACTTAGAACCTTCAAGTGTGTCAACTGGCTGCTGATTTTGCTTGTACACAATTTTACCATTGTTTATCACAACTTCATATTACTCTCTCTCATTCTGCAATATAAAAAATTGTATGAATAATGAGTTCAAACAACTGAGATGGTAGATATAAATCCCCCTCTAATGAACGTGTGTGTCCCACAGAAGGTTTAATCCACACGCACCTTGACAAATAAAATACCAGAATTGTTCTAACTCCAGATAACCATTAACTACTGTTGCATTTCAGGAGTTCGATAAAGTAAGGAGAAGATCAATTAAGAAATATTACTGGGCTAAGGTATTTAATTTGTTGATTTTGCAATGTTGACCTTGGGCAGTCATCAAGATTAAGATCCCTGCCATCTCCAACATCAAGACTATAATAATGACTTTAATTAAGTTAAATTTGACTTATCCAAAAGCACTGTCATTCAGTATATCTTATCGTGGATATACTTATCCAAAAAGCACTGTCATTTAATAAAGAGATTTTGAGACCCTGAAGCATATAAAAATGGCTTATTGTGTTAAAACCATGTGATTGGAGATTTACTATTTCGATTAAAAAGATGAGCATACAGGTACTTGATACAAAAAATAAATAACCAACATGGGTATTGCGCAAGGCATTTTGCCAGGTTATATATTTGATTTGATATGCTATGCTTAGAATCAATCTTGAAAGACAAAAATAAATGCTACTTATGATTATCAGAATTGCAGTCCTTGCACCATTTGACATTATTCAAGACAAAATGTCGACTCTTTTAATTCAAAGATTTTGGAAATTGTCAAGACTGGAACCAGTGCATTGGGTTTGAAGTATGTCATTCCTATAGAACCATAATCAGATGAAAATTAACACAACATAATAAAGAGTATGATAAACTCCAACATGGATACAATGAGAATATAAAGTGGAAAACATCTTTCATAAACAAAATCCCGTAGCTTTCTCTTTCTAAATATATCTTTCTATAAATGCTAAAGGATTACAATAAGCAGCCCTTGTAAATTGGCCAAGAAGGGCATCTTTCAGGGTCAAACTAGAGGAAAGCTTGAGGGCACCATCCCTTAGTCTTTCATTCGAAGTACAAAACCATGGGAAGGCTTGCAATGAAATATACTTCTTTGTGAGGATTAGTTGTACATGAATCTAACATAAATACAAATTCTTCACTATTGGGAGCCTATCCGCTAGGACTACCAAATTTTGCTTCAATTCCATAAAATGCATCAAACTTTCCAGATCTGTTGAGTGTCACATGAGTCTTGTCATTAGTGCACAGTAGGGTTCTTTCTACAAAGCAAATGGAAATCAGTTTCAAAATATGTACCTGTTTTGTCCATCTTAACATAAATCTTGTCCTGTGCACACTAAAGGAACATTATTCACAACAAAAATCTCCATTTGCAAATTAGAGTCTAGACAACAAACTCAATGCACCTTAAAATGCTATAAAACACCAATAAGTTAGCACATAACTCTCCTCCTATTTCTCTTCCAATTTATCCAATTCATATCAGACATAAAGGCACTGACATATGTTTTCCTTTGCAACAAAATTCAACCAATTGATTAATACAAGTTTACAAAACTATGGATTCTGATTGTCAATAGAAAAATCCATCTTGTGTTTCTGATGGTGAAATAAATCTGTTATATCTGTTGGTGTGCTACCATCTTCTGGCTTCTTATCAATACGATGGTGACTAAATCTAGGAAATATCATGGATATTCCACGAGAAGGATGGACTAAACCAAAACTTCCTGATGCACTGGAGAAACTGTGAGATCTGAAATGGAATAATTTGTACATGCAAACAAGAAAAAGTGGTCAATATGTGGGAAAAGATATGGAAGGACCCATCAAAAAATTCTCAAGGATAACTCTTACGTTGCCCTTATGTCAAACTGTTCTCCTTCTTGGGAAGGCAAATCAAAACTTTAGAAAGGAAAATCACCTGCTTCCCAACATATCAAAACTTTATTATTTATATATGTATGTTTATTGCAGGTAAATAGTATGCAGTAAAATGAAATTTCATTTGGCAATATTCACACATTATAAAGGCTGAGTTAGAATACATGGTAGATTATATCATTGTAACCAAAAAGAAAAACTTATCTACAGAAGTGATAGACACTGCTGACCAGATAAACTAAGAAGTCATTTCTAAATCAACTTCAAGAGTTCACCCACTATAATGTAGTGTCTAATTAATCATAATCAGAGGGCATAAGCTAAAGTAAAATCCATTCCTACCAGAATACAATTGTGTTAAAGCTCTCTACCTTGTTCCTGAAGAACATTCCTTAGCTTGGACATTTTCATTTGCAAATGGAGGTATGGCAGCATTGTCACCCTTGTTTGCAATTTTATAGGTACCATTCTCCCTTGCATTTGAGCCCTTACCACCACCAATATCTGAATAAAAGAAGTCCACAAACTTATTAAAATATGTTTTTAAACAATATATAGTATATGCATCGATGCCTTGTTCTTTCCCACTTGTTTTGCTAGTCACACTCTCTACCTTGTATACATATTACATATGTCATTTCTAGTTAAGCATTTTCTGTGATATACATGTAGAGGGATGTTATTCGACAGAACTTTTTTAGAAGTTTGAATAACAATTTGTCCAATGTGAACAACACATAGGACTATGTACCAATAATTGCTCGGCAATCATCCTCAAACTTAGCATTATCTGCTGAGCCATCGAGTAAACTGAATAATATAGTCATAAATCTGCAATCAGATAATTCAAGCAAATAGTTAATTGTGCTTCAAAAGAATTGAACAAAATATCTAAAAAGAGTTAAAACAAGCATATGAATATAAAAACTTGTCAAGCACAACTCACTTTGCATACAAATCTAGAGGATTTATGTCTTTTACACTTTTCTATTTATGTTCAGCAAATAATGAATTCTTCTTTGCTGAGAGTAATCACTCATATAATTTATGCACCATGCCAAACCATTATAGCCTCAATTCATTTTATAAAATAGAACCTGTCAATTCATGTACTACTAAAAGAAACAGTAAACTAGACCCATTGACATAAAATCAAGGTGAGAATTCAAGACCAAACTTAAGTAGAGCACATTCACTGTAAGAACTTGCTAGAGATGAGAGAAGATTCAGGAGAGGTCTTTTATCGAGGTTCTTTCACTGGATTATGGGCTTTCCTCTTATGCTACGGTAAGGTTGGTTACTTAACAGATACTTCCAATATTAATTTTAATAAAACGTTTATGCTTTGCTGTCTAAGTTCTAACATTTAATGCTATCCTACAACTAACACAATGCTGACATTACATAAAACAAATTGCACATAAAATTAATATGTTTAATCTCTCAGTATCAGAATACCTGGTGGAGCCTAAAAAGCACATAAAAAGAGTCATTGCCATAGAAAATTTTCAACTCTTTTTCTGCTCCATTGTTTAAAGTAGAAGGAACATGTATTGCAAGAGGCTTGACTGTTAGCAGAGAACGATCTGAAAGTGCCAAGCATGTCCCTTCTCCGTCAACATCATGTGCATCAGCTGTTACCTTAGCCTCACCTTCACTTTCAGCCTTTCCATAATTTTCTTCATGCTCTTCATCATCTTCCTCTTCTTCCTCATGATCTTCACGTGAGCACTCATCACCATCCCCAGATTTACTACCTGAAACATCTTCACCAGCTTCTGAATCATTCTCACTATCCTCAGTTGATCTTTGAGGACTCTCTTCCCCCTCATCGTCTACATCGGGATCATGTTCCCCTCCTGCCTTAGCACCACACTCAACCTCTTCATCTTCTCCATGTCTATTTCTATACTGTCTGTTTGCACCATTCTCCTCCCCTCTAGGCACAGTGTCTGTACCAGACACTACATTGATAGCATGGGTGAACAATGTGTTTTGTCGATCCTCAGTCTCTGGCATAGGTGACAATTCACCTTCTTCTCTTTCAATTTTCAAGCTTCTATTTACAACTTCTTTGAGATACCTCAAATCCATGTTCCTACCTTCCATTCTTAAGCCAATATGCCGTCTCTCAGTTTCCTGTACAACATTGTGTGACAAAATTTAGTTACACAAATGCATATACAATGTACATATACAAGTTTAAATGATGGTTTGCATAAAGAACAATATTTTTAGTTCAAATGAGACAAAAAAGTCAACAGACAAAAGATAGTGCCTTCCAAACAAGAACTCTCTTGGTCTTGCTCGTTTTCATCTCTCAGATTAAATAAATTACAGAAACCACATAATAGAAAGCAAAAACAAGTAGGGATTTCACTCCACATCCAATCATTCATATGCTGTGGCATACTATAGATATTTAAACACTCGCTAGCTCTACTGCCATACATAGTAAATATTAACAATCAAGAGATCATAACGCATTCCCGCCGCTAAGAGACATATGAAATCAACATGGCAATAGAATAGCCCATATGGACTCTTTTAGCTATGAATCCTCGTAATTTATATACCATGTGAAATGCACACAACATAATATGGGAGGAAGAAGGTATTTTACCAGCAATCGGAAGTTTCAATTACAACCAATGAAATACTTTTATTTGAATATTATTAAGCTTCCTGGTAGTATACTTTAACCAATGAACACTATTTCATCCTATGTTCTATTCATATATTATATTTTAAAACAACAATGTAGATAACGTAATGTTAATAATTTCCAACAAATGGCCGCAAAAGTAGATAAGATAAGAGAACTCCAGAACCATACATCTACTAAAGGCCCTGCCCTGTCTTTTATAGAAGGCTCTGGCCCACTCTCACCAACCATTTTCCCAGGCCTTGAATGCTGTGCACCAGTCCCTACCAAGTACAACACAATTAACCTCAAAATGAGAGAAATAAACAGAATAGTTAAAAATGAACTTAATATTATCTACATTACAGTGCTTGTTAAATCCAAATTCTTCTAATAATTTTAAGTCTCTTTGAAGCTGTGTACAATACATGGGATGAGTAGCTAACCTGATACATGGTCCAACCCCAATCGTCCTGAACTTGACTCTATTGCAACTGCATTCATAGCATTTGAGTCATCTAACTTTTCAATGCGACCAACCTACATGGTTGTACCAAGCATCTCATCAGCAACAGGTGCAGCGGAATGAGATTTTCCACCCTCACTTTTATGCCTGTTTTGGTCAGTTTCATGAATACCATTTCCCCTGATGGTACTCTCACCATTTTCCATTCTAACCTTGACAGAAATTGTTGTTCCCATTGTTGAATTTTCCTCACCATTACCAACAGGAGTTGGTTGTTTCAAATTAGTGTTTCCGATGTCAACTCCAGCACTTCCATCACTCTCCCCTATTATACTTGCTGCACTACCTTTTGCAGCAAATTTCTTCACTTTCACTGCCTCCTCTGTGTCCTCTGCACCATGAGGTCGTATTGGGACACCAAGCATAGGCTCCAAGAATGATGTCCAAAGACTCATCACTTTCTCAAATTGTTCCATCGTTGTACATACCTCATCATAGGAGTACTTAATAATTTGATATAAGTCTTCATGAATGTCAGAATCAGGATATTCAAACTGCAGATTAGGGATTATTGGTCTTCTATTCCCAGCAGCGATAGCAAGAAGTACATCATCCTCCTTCCTCTTCTTCTCATGTATTTCTTTAATCTCTAGCAGAAGAGCTGTTTAACAAGTGATAAAATATTGGTTAAGATATATATAAGCAATTAATAATACAATACAAAAGAGAGAATTGAAATAGCACCAATCCATAAATCATGAACTACATTAACAGGAGCACTAATCAATACATCATGAACTACATTAACATGAGCACTAATCAATACATCATGAACTACATTAACAGCAGCACTAATCAATACAATATTCTCTCATCATATATGATACAATGGTAACAATCTTTATAAATCAAACAAAGAAAACATAAAAAAACCTTTCTTAATTTTAATGGTACACAGTACACTCCCTATATCACCTCAATAAGAAGGAAACCTTAAAATACAATCACAATATAACATTCTTAAGAGGTAAAAGTGTACCTAAAAATTATTCAGACAGACACTTGAGGGAAAAAACATAAATTATGACAAGTTAAAAAGTGTTCTAATAGACAAGAAGATATCAGAATAAAATGATGATCTAACCCTTAGTGCTCAGGCTCTTTTTATCTTACTACTTGAAGTAAAAGCTACGATGATCAAGTGATTTGTGATAGTTCTTGGCATAAACTTCAGCCCAGAATTTATTCATGTCTGTATGACATCTTGACCATTCTTCTTGCTTTTTCTTGAGGCGGATCAATATGACAGACAAAGCTACAGTAGCATTCTTTCGTAGTAGATCAATTACATCAAGCCCATGATCTCCATAAATACGTTCAATGCACCTTAAATTTAGAGCTGTAAATAAGCAAAATAAACATGAGTAGAATGTTCCAGATACTATAATACTTCCAACTCATCAAGTTCACCACAAAAGACATTTTCAGAATTACGAATACCTGTCAAGTGATCTTCAATTCTAATTTGACAATCTTGCTTAGCAGTACCATCTTTCATCTTTTCTAGCAACTCCTCCACACGCTTTGTTGTAACAGAAGTAGACTCCAGCAACATATCCAATTCAAATCTGATAATATAAAATACACAAGGATGTAAAATTTCACCATTGCTCAATATTAAATAGGCCATAATAAAGAGTAACTTGATGACACCATTTCACCTAAAAGACTCTGTACATCAAAAAATAACACTACAAATGTCAATAAGCCACACACCTATCATCTTCGCAGTGAAAGAGACTTTCCTCATATTGGTTCTTGCACATATGCTTAAAAGAGTAATCCTCACTACCAGATGTCATCGATACCCAAATATCATTTAACATAGATGCTCCAAGATCAGTACGATGACTTGCAAGAGGCTTGTGATACTGCATGACAATTGAAACATTTGTGTTAGTATAAAATCAAACATCACAACAAATTCATAATCTAAATGATAAATGTTATAAGTTATTTTGAGCTTACTCAAAAAGCAAGATTACCTTTAAAACCGGCAAAGATCCATCTTAAACCCGTATCTATCAAGCACCGAGAGGGATCCAATTTCTTCTGTAATTTTTTTTTTAACTCAAGAAATTTGATCCCTCCGTTGCTTGATAGATCCGGGTTTATAGGCCAACATGAATTTTTTTCATTACTTTTTATTTTTGGTAATGTAAAGTTACATTACGTTACATGACAACATCTTTCCCATACTGGACCGTAGAGCACATCACTCCTCTCAGTGCAATTAATCCAAAAGACACAGATGGATAATAATTTAAAGAAGATTTCCTTACATTTTTTGGAAGCAAACGATAGTTGGGAGTACACCACTCACAGTTTGACAGATCCAACTCAGAAATTGGCTTATTCATATACTTCTCCTTGTTTGGGAGTAAGGAAACCTTGTGACTGGATGAAACTTTTGCAACGTAAAGCGCAGATTTATCAATTCTCTCCCTTTCCTTTTCCCTGTCTCTTTCACGATCTCTATCTTTCTCCCTCTCTCGGTCACGTTCCCTGTCTTTTTCCCTGTCCTTCTCCATCTTTATAGGTTTTTGAAGTGATCCATCTGCCCACAATGACTCTACAACAATTGCAACCTCTAATTAGAATTTAGAAATTTACAAGAATATTGCATGCCATTGTCTATCTAGACTTAGAAGACTTCCACTCACAAGCCTGACAAAGACATGGTTCAAAATTCCCCAATCTCACACACTTCGTTTTGCTTCATGCAAAATAAGAGCATTAGAGGGAAATGCATTTAATATCAACTAGGAGAAAGCATAACCTAAAGTGGAGTTGGGCTAAAAACTCACTCTTGTTAAACACGCCAGCAAGGAAACCGTCTACACAAAAGTTGTACATACATGTTATGAAAAAAGGATCCAGATAATTCAAAAGAAAACACAAGAGAATCACATTGGAAAAATTAAGACATCTACTGAGTGTCAGAATTCATACCAATGTTCTCACATTGAGACAGAAATTCATTGAACCCATCCATAAGATTCAGAAATTTTCCAAGTATGTCAGAGACCTGAAAAGAGATTTAAGTGTTAAGTCCTCACAACTTGCAAAGAATGTTTACAACTTACAATGAAATACGTGAAACAAACTCACTTGGAAACCCGTCGATACCTACAACACACAAATATGCATACATACACACGCATTTATATACACCAAATCCACAGCTGAGAGACAATTACATTTTAGCTCCATGGAATATTTAATTAAGTAATCCTTCACATAACATCTACAAAGTAACCTACCAAGCTTTGTAACAGTACATGGTTGATTATTTCTATGCTGTATATGTGCAGACATTTCAAGAACTCTTGATATGTATCATGATTACACAATTTGGCTTTTACTTTATCACAGAAATGTAACTCCTGCTGATACACATCTGCATAGAAATTTATATTAGCTACTCTCCCAGATGAAGTATGAGTTTGCAGAAAATGACTAAGGAATTGAAGTTCATTGCTAATAGTCATCAATACAAAACATCAGATTCTCGTCCTAGATTACTAACTATTTTTCTAAGCAACGATCAGCAAAATAATCAATACAAACAAAATATAATATATATGGTGAATTCAATGACCATTAGAAACACCTAGAGGGGACTCAGGTCATTGAAGCAGATTTTAGGGGTAAGCTACAATATAAGGGACACATAATTCGAGATTTCAAGGTAGCAACAAGGCTAGCAAACAGAGATGGTAAATTTTTATAAAAAAGATAGAACAACATAATTGAGTTGTGGAATAGGGGTTTTCCTGGTGAGATTTGTAAAAAAGAAAACAACAAACGTATGGCTGCTGTTCCAAGACTTTTTGGTGGTTGGAGAATCCTAGTATGGGGTACCTCTGTAGTATACACTCACTGGGAAGTATGTTCCATGGGAAAATTATTTGGGTATGTTGAAGAGACAGTATGACAGCAATGAGTAGGAGATCCAAATCATAGGCTAACATACTTTGCGTCAGTAAATAATGGCATTGTTACTTTTTCAAGGAGAAACAGTAACACTCAACGGATGGGCTATAATGCTCTGTCGTGTGAAGAATATGCAGTCAAAATTTTAGTGAACAAACCAGCTGAAACTAGTGTTTCTTCCTGTGTTTCGAAGCT
Source organism: Pseudotsuga menziesii (assembly GCA_001517045.1). NCBI lineage: Eukaryota > Viridiplantae > Streptophyta > Pinopsida > Pinales > Pinaceae > Pseudotsuga > Pseudotsuga menziesii. The sequence continues at coordinate 64,529 of LPNX010721731.1, read as the reverse complement.
GTGAAGATAGGTTAGCAGTGCTGAGGAATTTGTTGTCAATATTGCAAGAGAGAAGGCATGTTGCATTAAGTTAATTTCTGTGAATATATTCCTTGCCTGGGCCTAAGTCACAGCAGCAAAGGATCACAGGGTTTCAAGGTTGATGTACATGCAAAGGATAGAAGCACTTGTTATGGTGTTCATAAACAACATGTGTAGAACACTTCTTATATATGGATAGACTCTAGAGTATATTGCAAAAGAAGGGGGCACATTGGCTAGTGTAGCATGCAAAAGGAGCGCAGTCAAAACATAAATCTTGTCTTTTACCCATCTTTAAACAAACCATGCAGAAGTTGAGTTTAAGTTCTAGATTTAGGTTCTGAGCACTTAAAACTTCAGTTAGTGTTGAGTTAGCAGCCAATTTTAGTGGGCATTTAACACTTTCAGTTAGCAGCCACCAGATCTATAATGATACTGAGAATTTAGTTTTTTTGTGGGGAAGCAAGTATACTTATTTCTGTTGACAGCAATAGTGTTCAATACCGACCTATCCAAAATAGGAAAATCATGCATAAAGGTCTTCAATAGGACCTATGTGCATAGCACACAATTAAATTGGCAAATGACCTATGTGCAATCAAAGACCAGTAAATGAAAGGAACATGATAAAATGAAGCATTTGGCAAGATTCAAAATAACCTACTAGCACACAATCGGTCTAAATCAGGGCACTATAATGGGAGACAGCATACCCACTTTATAGTCGCAAGATAGGATGAGAATTCAACACCAAGATATCCAAAACAAAACAAAAAAACAGGCATTTATAAATAACTTTCTCTATTCACATAGAAGTTTATGGTGGTGATAGTAGACAAGATATAATGATCCTTGTATCTAAAGATCCATTTATTTCTTGAAACATAGATTACACTATTTCTGCAATGTTAATTTCAATCATAAAAGACAATTTGAAATCCATGGTTTTTTATTTAAATTTAATATTTAGATATCCACTGACAGAAAATGGCGAATGGGACTGGCAAAAAGTACATGAATCCAATTTTACAAGAGAAAATTACAGGCCTGCCTGCGGCAGCATACTGAATCACATTAAAAATAAAAACTAGCATACATGCCTTTACTCACACCTGTGGGTGTAGTGGAAATTATGGCTTCCCCTCTGTTCTTCATTGCTCAGGTGGGATAAATCAAGGCATTGTGGGTCTGTCAAACCATGAGCTTGATGCAGGGGAGTAGGATTAGCAGGAATCCTGGGAAAGTATTCATGCTTGTAGGCACCAGCCCGGAACTCTCTGCTACCCGGGTAAGGGTTTGACTGTTGAAATTGTTTCTGCGGCTACGTCTTGGTTGAATTTGGAACCTCTCCCACGTTTGGTTGTTTCGTAGAGCTTGGGGGGGGGCACATTTGCTAGGAGGAAGTTTGAGCATCCAACTTCCATGTTCCTTATTTCAGCTGCCAATAAAGAACATTATACCATATTTCTTTGTAGGGATACACATCAATTGGAGCCCAATGGCTAAACTCAATTGCTTTGAGTGCTATCCACTACAGTTTTGAGAGGGTGCAACTATCTAACAGGGAACCTTTGGGTGTGGGGAAAAAGATAGAAGGTCTGTACATTACATGTGAGAAATATTCACCATATTTGATGAGAATATCGGACTTTATTTACTGCAAATCGAATTAGTCCTGTAGCAGATTGTCTCTATTGCTCAAAAGCACTTTCCAGTAGCAGCATATTCAACACACTTATGTCCTGTAGCGAGCAGCAGTAATTTGAATTCCTGTACAAGGCTAACTTGAAAGGGGTCATGAAACTTCCCTGAGGTCACAGTAGTCTATTAAAGTCTATATTTCTTGTTTGTGGAGCCAACCAATCAAAAGGAATCCATTTCATCACTTCCCAGGCATGTTTTCAGTCATTGAATAAATAATCAGATCTGAAGTTTCTTTCTTTAAATTTTGTAATGCATATGGTTTGCTCATCTAATGTTATCATTAAGATCTCAAGTTATAAATGGTAAAAATCATATATGGTTTCATAAGGATGCAATGTTAAGCCCATAAATCAGATCCAAGGCTTAAAAGTTGAAACATCCACAGGACACCTACAGCAATGAGCATTGTAAGTGTTTGACAAAACTCCACAATCAGAATTATGCACAGCAAGCTACAGCAGTCTATGTTGAAGTATTTGTTAAAATGGTCTCAATCAGGGAGTTCTCATAGAGCATTACAATTATCCGGAATCAGACTTGAGCTTAAGGTAGTAAGGTAGTAGTGTCCACTAGTGTTTGACAAATCTTCAACTAAACTTAGATTGTTGGAAAAATTTGGGTCAATTTTAGCTTGGGACGTCTCATTGCATTTTGGCCTTGGCTTCTAGTTCTAGATTTTCTTGACATGTTCTTGATGAGTGTCCAATCATGTATTCATATCTTCATTAGTCCTGTTGATCTACATTTGTGGTCATTCATTGGACATTAATAAAATTATCTTATATCTGTACAGGTCTTGCATTTTTGCCCACACAATTATGGAATCAAAATATTCTATTATTCAATCTCAACAAAATTATGTCTGTCACAACATGTATAAGATTGAGAATAGTGATTGTCATTTGATGCTTAACATAGCTTCCTTACCAGCATTAGGAGTTATAGCAAGGAATTGCTCTACAACACCTTCATTTTGTGCTGTTGTCAAGCTGCATGGAAAAGAGACCAAAGAATAGCTAGAGTTATCAACCAATTTAAGGACTAGGATATTCCATGACATGAATGCACAAAAATGCAATCTGACGTGTTTAAAGAAGAATACAAGGGTATGCATTATTACCTGCAAGTGTTGTAAACAAGGGTACCACCAATCTTCAACAATCTGAACCCGTTATTCAAAAGCTGCAACTGCATTGAAGGATATGAAAACAACAGTAAACCATTGCACCTTAGATAACTGTATTCTCCTAGAAAAGATGGAGGGAAAGTTATTAAATCACACTCATTCAAACCATTTAGAATCTAGAGAAAGTATCAATTCAGCGAGTAGAATTTCATGGAATTATCAGCAGGATTCATGCCACTAGTAGATCTAAGATTCACTGAGGCTTCGAGGTTAAAGACACAAGAAGCACATAGTATAATAGCGTTATTGGCACGATATGCTTTCATAATTCTATGCAGGTTCCGTGGTAAATTTTATAGCCTATGTTATTCATGTATATTGCTTTGTGTGTCTATAGGAGATGTCAAATAATAAGTGAAATTGTGGACTGATGGATGTTTTCTTTGAATACCAATTGCATGGTAAGAAGCAAGACTTGTGATTGCATGGTAAGAAGCAAGACTTGTAATTCCCTTTATTTTTCATTATGGCTATGGACCAAAGTATAGTATATATTTCTTAGGCTTCCTATTAAAATATAGGTTTGGGATTTAAGAAAATAGGCTAGATTTCTGAAGCATGGAACTAGTAAGTCTTTATGTGGTTAAGTAATGAATGCTACAAATTATAGAGGAAAAGGTAATAGATATGTGCACACCTCAGATTCTCAGAAGACTGATATGTATAGGATTGTTGTGTAATTAAGTCATTAGAGTGATACCTTCAAGTTTATGTCTATATGTATGGCTCCTGTGAAAAGCCCATCTTGAACAGGAAATTAATTTCTCACCAGCTTGTTAGGCTTTCTAGTGACTGGTGTTTTCTACTTCCTTTCATTTAACGGATGCTTTAAGAGGGAGTTGGGAAGTATTATTTTTCAGTTTTAGGCTCTGTGTGCCTTGTTGGGTATTTTATTTTACTCATTTTTAAGAGTCATTAGGTCAATATGATGTTAAGTTTGAAACAATTATTGTTTGTCAGTGGCGAGTTGGAGTATGCTGCATGATGTTTTTAGGCCTTGCTAATGAAAGATAAACACCATTCAGGAGTTCTAATCAACTATGGTGCCCTTCTTTTGTGCAAATATGGTTCAGTTGTTACAGGTATGGGAATCTAACACATAAGACCTTCAAATCTATTATCCCTTTTCCTTGATTGGTATTTTGATAAATCAGAGCTTCTGCAAACACTCCGCTACATGAAACCCTGATTTATTTTAAAACTGATGGTGTAGTATGTTAACTGGGTTCTTGACTTTTCTTTGTGAGGATCCTAGCCATATGACTAACACTGTACTTTTCCAAAGATTAGGACATGGGAATTATATTTATTACTTTATACACTCAAATATTTCATTAAGACATCATATAGGAGATGTTGGGTCACCGGAAATGGTCAGATTCTTATCTACTGGACTTCAATTTTTTGGTGGCTTCATCTCTTGTTATTAAGCATGTATGTTTACTGTGAGCTTTTGGATCGAAATGTAGTAGTGATAGAGGGGCAGACGCCATTCAATCATTTGCAGTTTCCAAAACTGCAAGAAGCATTATAATAGTTGTAAGTTGTGGTGGTTGAACTTTGATAGGGAGTTGTAAGTTGTAGTTGTTGAACTTAGCTTCTTGGAATAAGTTATCTGTTACTTATTTTTTTATGTAAAAAAGTGTAATCATCTGTATTCTATGCTTTAGCTACCTATCATCACCAATCCCTGATTAATCCTTTTGCAATTTAGCAAAAACAAATGATATTCTTTCATGGGTGTAAATACAAACCCCTATCCTTGTAAATATAACATATTTGTTAACTTATTTGTGTATTTTATTTTTTAAATTATATTTTGCAGGGTCGTTTTCTTGATCAATAGTGAATTACAATGCTGGATGCAAGAGTGCAGTATCAAATGTAGTGATGACTTTAACAATCATGGCGACCCTTCTTCTTCTAATGCCTCTATTCTACTACACTCCTAGAGTTGTGTTGGCATCCATAATAGTTGTAGCGGTTCTGGGTTTAATTGACTTCCGTGCAGCTTATTTCATGTGGAAAGTTGATAAGGTGGATTTCATATGCAGCCCCACCAATAGGATCGAATGTAATACAAAATGCAACATCATGCCCGACCTGTATTGATAATGAAACTGGTACACCCCTTTCAACTCTCAAAACAGGAGCCTCCTTCCTGCTTATATACAAAACCTTTGATGGGTTTCGTGGGTTAGGATAATGCATTAGATTTTTTGCTCCAACAATGAGAGGGGATTTCCCATCTGCAACAATTAAAGGACGGCCATCCTCTTTATTTTCTACCTCTAAAGGTCCCAAACATTTGTGTACACTGTCTGAAACTCTCAAAGTAGTATAACCATATGTAACATGTGGAGAACCTTCAAGATACTGAGGCAGGAATAAAGGTTGAAGACTATCCAGTAGCCTCATCAAACCTAGAGCCCAAATCACAATCATATTATCAGTGGCATTCATCAAATTTTGTATCCGGGATTTCAAAAGGCCTTTTGTAACAGACAAGAGTCTTTGACTATACACAAGTTTTGTGTTATTAACATCGACATTTCCATCGGGATCGAAATAAATAAAATATGGATAGGCTTACAACAGAACCCTAGAAACCCTCTAACAGAAACCATAGAAAAACTACTTAGAAGAGCTCAAGCAAGGATGAAGTCATTTACCTCAATCTCAAATGGGTGCTCTTCCAAGCATATATTTTCAATGATAGATGATTTAAAACAATGAATTCCATAGTAGAAAGAACAAATCAAACAACTTTGTCACAATTAACTGAACCATTTTAGTCCAAAAAAATCAAAGACATGGAATGGAAAGAAATCCCCATACCTTTACAAGATATTGGTGGACTCTACGGCTGCAGCGATGAATGAGAGCTAGAAGGGTGTGTTGAAGAACGAGAAGGGTAGGATGCCATGATCCATAAATGGGATTTAAGGATGGAAAACATTGAATATGTTGCAGGGTCCAGCAGTAGCATCCCAAGCTCTGCCCGATGCCATGAGCATCCTAAATTGTCCCCAAATACCACATATTGTGAAAATGGAACCAAATTTGAAAGTGTGGCGCCAAAATACACATACTGGCTT
>LPNX010721731.1:10874-57800 GCA_001517045.1 Pseudotsuga menziesii | reverse complement strand
AACTTTAGAAGAGTGAAGAGAGATTAAGGATATTTTAGATGAGTATTTTATGGTTTTTTATAAGTGAATGACATCTTCCTAAATTCTATAAATCTTGTTACAGTAATAGGTGCTTATATTTTAGATTTTGGGGTGGACTAGCATAATTTGTACATTTTACTAAATTCTACTAAATTCATTGTCAAATTTGTAAGTTTTTTCATTGTCGGAGTGAAAACTAAAAATGACCAAATAAATGACCAATTGTTATGTGGTCATTTTTAGTCTAGATATCCCATGACCAAATTTGGTCATTTATCTTGGTTGTTTTTAGTTGGTTTTTATTCCATGACCAAAAGTGGTCATTTATCTTGGTCTTTTTTAGTTATCTCACTTAAATTTATAAATTTTGGTCATTTATCCCTTGAAAAAAACTGTGGTGACCAAAAATTTTGGTCTCCTGGTCACTAATCTCTCATTTTCCACTAGTGTTCTTGCTAAACCAAGAGATCACACCTGATCCCATAATAAAGCAACACCCTGAAGTGCTCTTCCTATCGATGGCACTACCTGCCTAATATGAATCAACATAACCCTCCAGGTTAATCTTTTGATTCCCATCGTACTTGAGCCCATAATCAACTATACCCTTCAAGTACCTCAGAATATGCTTAGCAGTAATCAAGTGAACATGTCTCAAATCTATCAGGAACTGGCTCAAGGTGTTCACAGCAAAGCAAATATCTGGTCTCATGTTCATTAGGTACATTAAGGACCCAATCATCTAATGATACATCATAGCATCAACCGACTCTAATGAAGCATAGTTCAATAGCTTTAGGTTCGATGCCATAGGTGTGGCCATAACCTTGCAATCTGTCATCCCAAACCTCTTCAGGATCTCTACTGCATACTTCCCTTGTCCAAGGAAGATTCCATATACACTCTTCCACACCTCCATACCTAGGAAATAATGCATCATCCCCAAGTCCTTCATTTCAAACTCAGCAGCAAGATTTCTCTTCGTATCAGCAATCAACCCATCCATACCTGTCACAAATAGACCATCTACGTATAGTAGAAGCATCATTGGGTTGCCATCTTCAACCTTGTAGTAGATGTTGGAATCTGCTTTACTCTTGGTAAATCCCAAACTGGATAAAAAGCTGTCAATTCTACCATACCAGGTCCTAGGTGCCTGTTTCAAACCATACAGGGCTTTCTTCAATCTACACACATTAGACTCCCTGTCATGGGTCTTAAAACTGAGTGGCTACTCTACACACACTTCCTCTTCCACTAGACCATTCAAGAAAGTAGTCTTGACATCCATCTAGTGTATCTTCCATTTCATCACTACAGCCAGAGCAAGTATCAATCTAATAGAAGTGTATCTAGCTACAGGAGCAAAGGTTTCTTCATAAACTATTCCTTCTTTCTGAGAGAAACCCAGTTCCACAAATCTTGCGTTATATTTTTCAATGCAATCGTCTACAGCATGTTTGATCTTGTAGATCCATTTGGAAGTTATGACTGACTTCCCATATGGTCTTGGGACAACATCCCAAACATCATTCTTCATGATTGATTGGTATTCTCTGATCATAGCATCCTTCCATTCTTTTCGTTTTGCCGCTTCTTCATAACTGGAAGGTTCTTTATCAATGAAATCACATAGTAATGCTACATACCCGGAGTAGGATCTGGTCCTCTTTCTTTCTCTGTGATTCTCTTTCGGAGCCCCATATATTTCCACGCCTTGGATAAGTTCTTGTACCCAAGAAGGTTTCCTCTTATGAGGATTCTTCTCCAGAGGTGGATCTACAGGTCTTTGTGGTTCTTCAAATTCTCGATCGTCTTCTTGAGTTTCTTCGTTCATGGCTGTATCATGAATTCTGGGTGCTTCTGCTTCTTCAGGTTCTTCAGCAGGACGCTTTCTAGATTTGTTGTAAGCTATGTCTTCATCAAATGTTACATCCCTGTTGATGCCAATCTTATTGTATCCTGGGAAATAAATTATGTAAGCCTTCTAGCTTTCAGAGTATCCCACAAATATACCCTTCTTTCCTGAAGGATCTAATTTTGTTCTCTTCTCTTTTGGAATGTGTATGTACACTGGACAGCCGAATATTCTAAGATGGCTGACTTCTGGCTTCTTTCTGGAGAAGACTTCTTCAGGAGTCTTCTTCTCGAGTACTCTATGTGGAGTATGGTTCTATACATACACCGTTGTTCTGGCAGCTTCCACCCAAACATGCATAGGAAGGTCTTAATCATGAAGCATTGCTCTTGCAGCTTCCATGATGGTTCTATTCTTCTTCTTCGCAATCCCATTCTGTTGTGGATTGTAAGGAGTGGACAACTCCCTCTTAATCCATGATTCTTTGCATAGCTCTTTGAATTCATTTGAAGTGAATTCTCTGCCATTATCTGATAGAAGGGTCTTGATCTTCTTTTCGATATGGTTCTCGATCAAGGATTTGAATTCCTTGAATTTGCTGAATACTTCGTCTTTGTTCTTCATGAAGTAAACCCACGTCTTCCTAGAAAATTCATCAATAAAAGAAACATAATATGCATACCTGCTTCCAAAGGGAGATGAGGCAAAGGCCCTACACAAGAAGAAGATGGTTATGGCAAAGAGGATCATTGCAGATTCTATCCCGCTTATCCCTAACTTTGATTTTGGGGAGGAGATCAATCCATGCCTAGGCTCACTAAAAAATTCCTCTTTTGTGAAAAGCCCTAATTTCCGGCAGTAGTGGCAGGTAAAAAACTAAAAAACCTCAGAATTGGATTCTGTTTTGATAGAAATACGTGCCCTAAGGAGGAGAGTTATTCCACCTTACTTTTACTGAAAATCTATGGAGAGAGATCCACAAAGTAGGAAGCCCNAGTACAACAATCAAACACAAGAGACAATGAACACAGTGTTTTTCCTTAGGGAAACCATAAATGGAGAAAACCCCACAACTTCCTCAGAGATAGAATTAGCACCAAAATAGTAAAATCCCAAAACAGTAAGTGATCTCCCGACAATAGTAACCTTCTTCTTATCTAGCCCTAGTGTCTTCTCCTTCCTCAACTATGTGCTACACTTGAGTGTGTATGAGTGTGTCCTAAATAGAGAGTCCAGCTCTCTATTTATACTAATCCTGGCATGACTAAAACCCTACTAGGGAAGACCTCTACTAGGAGAGTCTAATAACCCTAGTACCCCAAAACTGTGGGGACTTTAACCTTTAGACAATCAGAGGGTTACCCACAATGACTTGACATGACTTGTTTACATTATTGATCCTCCCAATCGAAACATTGGGGCATGACAACATGACTCAATTACATTATAGATACATCCTAGAATAAACATCAGGTTACAATACATAAGATACATACATGAATACATTCCGAAGTTACAAATACATCAACAAGGGATTTATATATTATATACATAGAGAGAAAGAGAGATCAAAGGCTAGGGGTTTAGAGAGAGAGAGAGAGATTATGAATTAGGGTTTTAGAGAGAGAGTGAGAAAGGCATAGATTAGGGGTTACAAGTTTAGAGAGCGAGAGAGAGATTTTAGATGAGGGTTTTAGGGAGAGATACATTGGGGGTTATTGGTTAAAAAAAAGGATATTTGGTGTTAGGGGTTTAGAAAGAGTGAGATTAGAGGTTAGGGATTTGTAGAGAGAGAGAGAGAGAGATCAAAGGTTAAGGTTTTAAAGAGATAAACAGGGATTATGGTTTAGGGGTTAGGGGTTTAGATAGATTTATACACACACACATAGAGAGAGAGAGAGTGAGAGAGAGAGAGAGAGAGGAAAAGAGATAGATTAGGGCTTTTAACATGTTGATAGAGAGAGAGAGAGATTGGGGGTTAAGGGTTTAGAGAAAGCGAGATATTCATAGGAAGATGTAGAGATTGAATGTTAGGGTATTTTAGAGGGACATATTGGGGATTTGGGCTTTAGAGAGAGAAAGAGAGAGATTGGGAGTGAGGGGTTTATATAGAGAGAGAGAGAGATATTGGGGCTTCAGGGTTTAGAGATAGAGAAAGAGAAATTAAGTATTAGGGGTTTATATAGGTAGAGATAGAGAGAGAGAGAGATTGCGTGTTAGGGGTTCACATAGATATGTAGAGTTATAGAAAAATTGGGGGTTAGGGGGTTAGAGAGAGAGAGAGATATTGGGGGATTTGTGTTACGTGTTTATAGAGAGAGAGAGAGATTAGGGGTTATGGGTTTATAGAGAGATAGATTTGGGGTTAGGGGTCTATAGAGATAGAGAGAAACTGGGGGTTATGGGTTTAGAGAGAGAGAGAGAGAGATTTAGGATTAGGGGTTAATAGAGAGGGGAGAAAAGAGAGCGAGATTGGGGGTAAGTGGTTTTGAGAGAGATATTGAGAAATTAAAGGATATGGGTTTAAATAAAGAGATATTGGGCATGAGGGGTGAGTGGTTTAGAGAGAGAGAGAGAGAGAGAGAGAGAGAGAGAGATTACAGGTTAGGGGTTTTGAGATACCAATGTAGAGAGGGAGAGAGAGAGGGGTGGTGGAGAGAGAGAGAGATAAATCTCAAGTTAGGGGTTTAGATAGAGAGATCGAGAGGTATAGAAAGAGAGATATTGGGGTTGGTGATTTATAGAAAAAGAGAATGGGGATTATGGGTTTAGAGAGAGATAGAGATATTGGAGGATAGAGAGAGAGGGAGAGATTGATTAGGTGTTATGGTTTAGAGAGAGAGAAAGAGATATAAAGAGGGAGATTGGGGATTAGGGTTTAAGAGAGAGATAGGGGGTGATTAGGGGTTATAGGTTTAAATAAAGAGAAATTGGGGGTGAGAGGGTGAGAGGTTTAGAGAGAGAAAGAGAAGTTCAAGTTTAATGGTTTAGAGAAAGAGAGAAGTTCAACTTTAGTGGTTTAGAGAGAGAGAAAGAGATCGATGGTTATTTGTCTAGAGAAAGATAGAGAAATTGGTGGTTAATGGTTTAAAGAGAGAGAGAGATTGGAGGTGAGTGTTTTGGAGAGAAAGAAATGTTAGGGTTTAGGGTTTGAAAGAAAGGGAGAGATATATATATAGATAGATACTACGAGAGAGAGAGAGGGAGAGAGAGATTAGGGGTTAGGGGTTTAGAGAGAGAGAGAGAGAGAGAGAGATTAGGAATTATGGGTTTAAAGAAAGTGAGATATTTAGGATTAAGGTTGAGAGGGAGATATTAGGATTAGGGATTAGAGGCTTACAGAGAGAGAGAGAGAGAGAGAGAGAAGAGATTAAGGGTAAGGATTTTATATAGAGCGAGAGAGGTATCATAGGTTAGGGTTTAGAGAAGGAGATTGAAATTAGAGGTTAGGGGTGTAGAGGCAGAAAGAGAGATTGATAATTATGGGTTTTTAGAGAGAGAGAGAGAGAGAGAGAGAGAGAGAGATTGGGGGTTAGTGGTTGAGAGAGAGGTATATTGGGGGTTATGGATTTTGATAGAGATAGAGAGATTGGGTGTTAGGGTTTAGAGAGAGAGTGGATGTTAGGTGTTTAGAGAGAGATATTGGATTATATGTGTTTAGAGAGAGAGAGAGAGAGAGAATGAGTGTTAAGAATTTTTAGAAAGATATTGGAATTTTGGGGTTTAGAAAGAGAGAGAGAGAAAGAGAAATTGGGGGATTGGGGATAGACATAGAGCGTGTGGGTTAGAGGTTATGGAAGAGATAAATAAAGAGAAATATTGAGGGTTAGGAGTTTATAGAGAGAGAAATTAGATTTTATGGGTTTAGAGAGAGTGAAAGGGAGAGAGAGATTGGAGGTTAGAGAGAGATATTTGGTGTTACTCTTTAGAGAGATTGAGATATTTGGATTAGGGGTATAGAGAGAGACCAAGGGAGAAAGAGAGAGAGATATATTGGGGTTAGGGTTTTAAAGAGAGAGAGATATATTGGGGGTTAAAGATAGAGATCAATTGGGTTTGTTAGTAGTTTAGAGAGAGAGAAAGAGAGAAAGAGGGAGATTGGGGGTTAGGGGTTTAGAGAGGGAGAGAGATTGGTGGTATGGTATTAGAGAGAGATAAATTTGAGGTTATGGGTTTAGAGAGAGAGAGAGAGAGAGAGAGATATTGGGTGTTTGAGGTTTACAAAGAGAGAGTTTAGGGGTTAATAGGGGCTTAAAGATAGACAGACAAAGATATTAAAGCTTATGAGTTTACAAAGAGAGATATTAGAGGTTATCGGTTTAGAGAGAGAGAGAGATCATGGGTTTGGGGTTTAGAGAGGGAGGAAGAAGTAAATAAAGATTGGGGGTGAGGAGTGTTAACCCAAAAAATCCCTCACTATGCTCTACATGACCTACACCACCCAAGGACATCCATGCACGACCGTCATTTGACCCCCACATCCTCAAAAAGGCTTAAAAATATTAAGAAGGGATTAAAAACCCCTAAAAAGAGCCAAAATAGCTCCCATATGGGCTAAAAATCCCAAACGAGCTAAGGATTGGGAGAAAGGGGCTAAAATCCCCAACCAGGGGCTTAAAACCCTAAAAATCCCAAGAAAAAGTATAAATAGAGGGGTGGGGGTCACTCTCAAATCACTTCTCATCTCCCAATCATTACCCTTCCTGTGTGAGTGCCTTGAGACCTTTTTCCTCTCAAGTCATTCACCCTCCCTCTACTCCATTCCTCCATTAAGCCATAGCTCCCCATCCATTGAGAGGTGATCTCCCAAGCTAGGGCATGGTGGTCCATTCCAACCAGAGAAGGTATACTTGACTTTTTATGTTTTTTCTTTGTTGTATTGTATTTTTTCTAACATGTCTTTGTTTTGCAAGTTTATTGCTTAATGTTTTGATTGCATGTTGTTGCAGGTTTTGCTTGCAGCTAATTCTTTGTTCTCTAACAGTTTGATGTAGGGTTGTGGAGATTACCCCTAACCTTTTGTGTAGGGTTTCATTTCATTTTTTGTCTATTTACTTTCTGTCTTTCCATTCTCATAGGAACCCTACTCTTTCATCAAATAGACGAAATGGAGTTGTTCCTGCATGTAGCAAGGGCGAAATCCCTACTACAAGGGGTTTAGAGAGAGAGATATATTGGTGGTTGAGGCTTTATAGAGAGAGATATATTGGTGGTTGAGGCTTTATAGATAGAGATATTGGGAGTAGAGAGCTTAGAGAGAGAGAGGGAGAGAGATATTTAGGGTTTAGAGAGGGAGAGAGAGAGAGAGAGAGATTGGGAGTTTGGGGTTTAGAGAGAGATTGGTGGTTAGGGGTTTAGAGAGAGAGAGAGAGAGATTGGAAGTTACACACTAAGATTGATTGTGTGTTAGGGTTTAGAGAGAGAGAGGGAGATTGGATTCTATGGGATTAGAGAGAGAGATATTGGGAATTAAAGAGAAACATGGATTGGGTGTTAGCAATTTAGAGAGAGAGAGGGAGAATAGGGGTTATAGGTTTAGAGAGATATATTGAGAGAGAGAGATTGGAGGTTAGGGTTTCATAGAGATCAAGATTCAAGGTTAAGGATTTAGAGAGAGAGAGAGAAAGAGAGATATTTTGGGTTTGAGTATTACAGAGAGAGATTGGGGTTAATATGGGTTTAGCGATAGAAAAGAGAAAAATAATAGACTTCAAGTGATTATAGGGAGAGATATTGGAGGTGAGGGGTTTAGAGAGAGAGATATTAGGAGTTATTGGTTTAGAGAGAGAGAGAGAGGGATTGAAGGTTATGGACTTAGAGAGAGAGAGAGAGTAAAAGATAACAAGAGATTGGGGGACAGGGTTGTAGTGAGGATTTCTCCTCACTGCAGGAGTAGGAATGGCTCCCTTGTTCCTATAGGGCACAAGGGTAGGTTCCTACTATTGGAAAACAGGAAAAACGAAATGGGAAATAGTATAAACAAAATAGTAAATTAAAATAAGCTAATCTAAACAAGAATAAGTAAATGGAAACAACTGTAAACTAGATCTAATAGAAGAAAGAGGAAGTGGAAGCTTTGTGAACCCCTCTGCATAAAACAGGTTAGGGTTCCGCCTCCTTAAACTCTGCAAAACAAACCTAAGCTACAATGGAGAAACTTGCAAACAATGTTAAATAAAACCTGCAAAAAACAATGGTTAGAAGTCAAAGCAATCTAAATAGATAAGAATAAAACACAAAAAGCACAAATATACCTTCTCTTAGTGGGTAATGGGCCACCATGCCGTAGCTCCTGGAAGCCTCTCTCTCTTAGTTGGGGGAGTAATGACTCAAATGGGAATGGATGTGGAGGAGAGGGAATGTGGGTGGTTCAAGAGGCAAAGGTCTCAAAGCATCCACAAGCAACATAACAATAGTCAAGGGAGAAGTGTTCTGAGAGTGAACCCCCACCCTCCTTTTATAATTTTTCCAAGGGATTTTAGGGTTTTAAGCCCTTGGTCAGGGCTTTAGCCCCTTCCACCCTAAATTTAGCCCCTTTTTGAGGGCTTTAGCTCCTATGGGGCTATTCTGGGCTCTTTTTTGGGGGTTTTAGCCCTTTTCTTCATCCTTGGGCTCTTTTGGAGGTGTGGGGGTCTAATGGAAGGTCTAATGGAGTAATATGGGGGTTGTGAGATGGTGTCCTTAGGTGGTGTAGGAAATAGAGAGCTATGTGGGGGATTTTTGGGTTAACATATTTCCCCGTGATGTGTGAGGGCAGGAGCTCAACGTATGGCTGATGGAGATCATAGGATTTACTGTATAGAGGTGGTGCTTCCAGGGCTGGGGCATGGTGGCTTTTGGTTTTTGTATTAATTTGGTTCCCATCAATGAGTGAGATACAATAAATGTGTGACATGTATATGGACGAGGCCGGCATTCCCATAATCGCGACAATGTCAAAAGAATCATTTGATCTATGCTCCAAAATATAAGAGCCGATCATATACAACTGATGTTACAGTGCTGATTGCCTCTATGTGAGGCTGAATACAATACTGATCTAGTACATTGGACCCATGGCATTCTCATGGAATGCTATATCTTCATGACTGATGGTCTACTGGATCAGATACATAGCTGTGTGGACTCACTGATTAAGAGTCAGAGTCTCTACAGTACAAGTATGTTGTATCAATAATAAAGGTATATTGAATCACTGCTAGGGCTTCTGAACACTGTCTCCAATGCAACCCAGAAATCACAAGGGACATAACCTATTTAGGTCCCTCGAGTGGACTCACCAATGTGCTAGAGTCAGGTGACATCTGGGGTCTTCGACCAAGTACTATGCAGAACAAACCCTGTACAAATCTCAATGGTGCGATGATGGAGTTGAAGTCGAGCATGTGAGAAACAACCACCCCGAGAGGCACTAAGGACTCCTATCAAGTGGTACAAGGAACTCATCAATGATGTTAATGAAACCAAGGTACAGGGACCTCTGGGTCTATCCTCTAGAATATGTGTGTTGGTGTCAACAGAGGGAGACCTACCCCTAGTCAAGGCAATGGTGTTTCCTTAACCAAGGGTGTGAGGGAGAAAACCGAAAGGTGTGAAGCAATCTGTAGACTAACTCACTGAATTGGGCGGGGGGGGAGGGGAGGGAATGGAAAGAACTGAACAGGGGTAGGGGGGGAGTGGGACACTCAAACTTCCTTTGTTCAGAGTATGACAGTAGGGCATACCAGGAAGCAAATGAAACTGACTCAAGGGAATGGGATTATAACTGTAATACCAGGAATGTCACTGTAGATGGGAAATACTTGGAGGAGGTGGACACTTTTGATACTGATGGGATCCAAGGAAGACACATTGCAGAGTACTCTAAACAAAGCCGACCCAATGTGGGGATGCTGCCAAACTATTTTTTGTGGGGTGGTGTCTAGGGACACCATTGTGGTGCGATATCATGGATTTTTGGTGAGCCCAAGAAGGTAAATGCTTGATGGTGCTTTCAATTTTAGAGAGTCTGAAAGCACAAAGAAGACTATAGTGGGGGAGCTTTTTCATTGGTAGTATCATGTGCCTGAAAAAGGATAAAAGTATACATAGGAGAGCTCGCCCATCCTGTAGGGGATGAGAGACTTCTTTACCATTGGTAGTCCAATTAGGCTGGAAAAGGTTAAACCTGTACTGACTGGACGGTCATTCATATACTTTTACGAGCATGAATGAAACCAAGTTTGTTCGGCAATCTTTTCTTGTTGAGATGGCTGGAAAAGAGCTTAACGACAACCTATGGCAGGATTTTTTGTAAAGTGCAGCCCCTCTACCCAAGAAAGCATAAAAGTATGCAAAGGGGTATAGTCTTGGCTTGAGTGTGCCAAAGAGGTCCTTTTCAATTGATGGTCTACATGGTCCATAAAAGGAGGTAAATGAGATGATGTAGATGCCCTTTCCTATACTTTAATGAGTGGGAAAGGAGGCAGCTGCGCTCAACGATCTTTTCATTGTTTTAAGGAGTAAAAAAAGATCTTAAATGAAACTCCAATGTGGTCAACCGACTGCGGTGGCACGAGCGGTGCCCCATGTCAGGGGTGGTGGATACAGGTCCAAAGGTCATCTAGGCAGTATGGACAAAGAAGAAGGCTCTCAAGCATACCAATACATGCATGGGATAGATCACAGTAGAGGTACACAAACTGAAGTGGCTCTCAGATAGAGGTCAAGGGAGCATGTGTGTGTGTTGTGGTGAACGGACTTGACTACATGTGATGTGAGTACAAGTTCGGAGGCACTTATATACCAAAGTCATGCAAGAAAAATAAATTGTTTTGTGGACAGTGGTCCAATGGTCCGCGTAAGGTGCGGTGAATGGAAAAGACAACTATGTGTTAAAATGCAAAATAAAAGCTAAAATTGCAGTCCTTAATGGGCGGCGGCCCAAAAACTAGCATGAGTTGCGGTCGAGAAGTGTGATACAAGTACAGGTCGGTAGACACTTGCATCGTCATGTCATGGTGTGTAAATCGAGGTGACTAGTGGGAAATGGTCCTAAAATTGAAAAAATGAGACAATGGTCTCATTTGGGCCCGGAGGTGTGAGAGGTGTCTCGAACTGGTTTCGAGTGACTTTGGACTAGTAGCTAATGGTCCTGCCCCTAACTTGTGCTAAAAAATGTTGAAAAATAAGAAAGGGAAAAAAAACTATGCTATAAGGGACTCATCAGGCATAGACTCTCTTGAGGTGGAGCTTGTTGCGCAGCTTCTTCAAGAGTCGGTCATCTGATTCAACGAAGAGGTGTGCCCCCTTGCCAAGACGAAGGTCATTAGTAAGGCAGGGTGATGGAATCTAGTATTTTATGGGAAGAACTAGTTCCACACTATGGTTTAAATGGAATGGGGTAAAATCAAAGGCGGTCTTACAGATCTCTCCGTCATTGCGTAAGTGGTGCCGAGATAGATCTGGTGGATCTTCCACAGTCGACTAGATGGAAGGGAAACTGGTGCTAGAGATCATGTAAATGGTATTGGTTGTGGTTTTGGTGTTGCCCCCAGTCTTTGTTGGAGGAAGAGGGGAAGGCCTGGAGGTAGGTGCAACATCATCTCAATTGGCTAGACATGAGTCAACACATCTTGGGGCATCAGAGGTATGGTAGGTGGTTCAAGGTACCACATAGGATCTCCCAGTGTTAAATCCTATAGATTGTGAGTTGCCAAGACAAACTTACTCATGATACCAGATGGTAGGAAAAGGAAAAGGAAAAGGATAATCTGAGGTTGAGGTTGCAGCTACGGATGGAGTTGGGGCAGTAGAAATAACAGAAGAGACAGGTCTGATGGACCACCAGTGATGGTGGAGACAAGAGGGTCTGTAGAACTCGAGATCATGTAAATGGACATGGTGTCTAAATAAGGAGGCGGTGGGTGAACTTATTCGATCAAGGTGATCTCAGACTCAAGGGAATGGCGACGAAGGTTGGTGAGAGCCATTTGAAATTCGGGCAGGTCTTGGCAATGGTGGGAGTAATTTCCATACAAGCCGTAAAGGGCACAAGCATGGTTTGTCCTCAATGCCTTCTTCTTGACTACTGGCGTGGTTGGGAGTTCAACCATGGGGATGTTTTCATTCGTATCCATGGCATCTAGATGCACACAGATCACTGGGATTTCAGGGAAATTTTGAGTTGGATGGCCCTATTGTTCACAGACGGCAGAAGGTGGGACTTTTCATGGTTCTGCGGTGGCTTTGGTGTTCTTTCCTATAGCCCTTTTGGGTTGGGGCAGTGCAGGTGTGGGTGCAGAGGTTGGCTTATGCAGACCGGGTGGGGGGTGAGACCTAACCAGAATAGGTTACATCGGGGTTAAAACAACCTGGGGCATTATTGGTTAAGGTGGCCATGACCGTCTTGCTCATGACACCAGCTGGGGGAAAGAGGAAGGGAATTGTATGGACTGGAGATGAGCCCACATAAATCCCAGCTGGTTGGATGTGGGGGTGAGGTTGTGGTTGTGGCTATGGGTAATACTGCTGCTACGGGTGATGTTGCAGCTTTTGTTGGTGTTGCGGCTACGAATGATGTTATGGTTGTGGTTGGGGCTGCAGTTGGAGTTGTTGTTTGGGTGCAGTGGTGCTTGATGAGACCATGCACAAGTCTGCAGTTTGCTTTTGTGTCAGTGTTGGTGACACCAACGGGAAAGGAGCCATCATGGTGGGATTGGTAAACAGCCCAGGGCCCACATTCAACAGTGGGGAGGCTGGTGTGTTTTCAACCACAGTATTGGTTGCAAGGATGCCGCTAGCGTGTGCGGTCGCCCCTTGCAGCTTAATGGTGGTGATGGTAGGGATAACATTGGTAGGTGTTGTTAACCCTTGCAGATCATGGCAGGTGAGCTGGTCAACTGTCACAATCTTCCCTTCCTGGGGGAACATCATGAGGTGAAAGATAGTTGATGTGATGGCTCACATGGCGTACATGTAACTCCTTCCGAGGAGGAGGTTGTAGTCTAGTTGAGCATTGATGAATTCGATGCCAATTAGGACTATCTTCCCAGCTAACATGATGGGGACATGGGGGAGGATTCCTTGGGCTTTAGTGGGATGTCCATCGTAATCCCGCAGATTCATGGAGGATGGTTGTAAAATCGGTGATCCAAGATTCTGCCAAACCAAGGAAGACATGATGCACATGGACGCCCCCTCATCCACTATGCATCGTTGCACAACTAAGTTCCAGATGGACACCAAGATTTGGAAGACGATAGTGGAGGGAATGCATGGTTCCCCATTCTCTGTGTCAAAGGTGATCAGCTTGGAGTAAGAGGGGTCTACTGCCCCTAGAGCGACTAGTAAGGATTCCCACTACGTTGGGCACATTTTAAGTACCTCAAGAGTGAACATGGCGGTTGGCCTTTGGGCCAAATCATCCACAATGCTATAGCTGACTACATCTCTAGCTGTGGAATTATTGGCAATTCTACATATGATGAAGCACGAGAACGAGGGTAACTAGAGAGGTAGGTTGGCTGTCTTAGATGTGGACGCTGCTGATGAGTCAGCAGGTTTAGTGGTGGTACCGTACTGATTTCTTCTAGTCTCTAAGTTGACCTCTTCAGTGGTCATGGATAGCAGGTGGTGAACACCTATTTCAACCATGGGCAGTGCCCCCTGAGCGTTGGGGTTGGGTTGGGGAGGGGGTGCGGTTGCCACCAATCCTTGGATTGGCAGTGGGTTTTGAAGCACCATGGGGGGAGTTCCTTGTGGTGTTCGGTTGGGTTGTGCTTGGTTTGTAGCATTGGTAGCCTCTTGGACCTTGTTCCAAATGGCTTTCTTGGTGTGCCCCATGAGGGGACACTCAAATGTGTAATGCCCATAAACATTATAGAGTGTACATGGTTGGTTTGTGCACAATGAAGTGTTGCGTCTTGGTGCATTCTGTCGTGGGGGTTTTTGGGTTGGCTGGTTTGCCACCACATTGTTGGGAGGGTTCAACTATTGACCGCCTCCCTACGGTTGGTTATTGCCTTGGTTACGGGGTCGGTTATTCCTAGCTTGCCCTTGTTGATTGGTGGGGGAAGGCTATTTGGGACAGTTTTTCTATGCAAACACCTGTCCCAACGGAGTGGGAGGAGTGGGGGTGGGGGATTGAACTGGTTTCACTAGTGGTGCATAGTAGATTTGTGGAGGTGGTGGTGCCACAAATATGGGGATTTTCCCCACATACTACTGTGTTGTCCAATTCATGGCTTGAGCCTACTACAGTGGCACAGGTTGTGCATAGGAAGTTGTCGCTCCGGATTGAGACATCATTCTAGCATAGTCTAGAGCTTGGTTTTGGTAAGAAACATTAGCGGTGTTGCTTGGTTGTGGTGTAACAATAGGCGGTGTCGATCGAGGATGTGGTTGTTGGGAGACTAACCCTATGATGTCGTGTTCAGCGTGGGATGCCCCCGGTACATCGCGGTAGGAGGTACTTGGAGGGAGAGCATCGGGAATGATGGTGTATAGGTATCCAGACTGAGCATAAATGAGATCAAATTGTTGGGCCTTCAGTATGGCCTCTTCTTCAGATTGGGGGCATTCAGATGTGATGTCCTTTGCGATGGGCAGGAGCAAATTCTTAAGGAACCAATCCAAGAAGATCCCGTCATCTAGTTGGATTTGCATAAGCTATGACATCTCCGCCACTCATGGATATGGTCAGTTATGTGAGTGCTGGTGCTTTGGCGATAGGATAACAGGATCTCCACTCCCTCATCATATTTGACAAGGAGTTGGAAATACTGTAGGAACATGAAGGCTATGGAGTTGAAGTCTGGATACTTGGCTTGCGGTAGCTCAATGTACCATTTGGCTGCAACACCTCTAAGGGTGCATTAGAACAACCTTAGCATGATGGAGTCATCTACAATGCTATTGGATGAGCACCATAGATGGAATGTAATTATGTGGTTTTGGGGACATTCCCTGGCTTTGCCTTCAAACTTAGGGATTTCTGATGGCATCTTAGTTGGGATAGGAGGCCAAAAAGCTTGATGGTGGATGGGGCCGTTTGTTAATCTAGCCAAATCAGGAAAGTTCAAATGAGCCATGAAGGAAAGATTTGATCCCAAGTTAATGTGGGATGGGGCTGCAATGTGGGTGGGGTTCGCAGGTGCATAGTGCATATGAATAGCTGGGGGGGCTTGTGGTGGCACCATTGTGGATGGGCCAATTCCCCCAAGTGCTGTGTGGGGGGTGGTATGGGTGGTGGGGGAATTTCCCCCATGTATGACAGTAGGGGCAATGTAGGTGGCCGGTGTATTGCCCCTCTATGTGTCAGGAGGGGCAGTGTATGGAGGGGCCACTACCCCCAGGTGTTACCACTAGGCCAACTTGGATAGTCACTATGGGTGGTGGCAGTTGGCTAATGATAGTCTGCATGACTGTGCTTGGGCCACTTGCCAAGTTGTAGGTGATAGGTTGTGATGTGGACTTGGGTCCACTTGCTAAGGTTAGGTCGAAAAATGGATTCAGGTTTGCACTAGCCATGGGGCTTGATGGTGCAGTGTGGAGGTCTAGTTGAGACTGATATGAGATTGAATTAGAATCATAGGTGGTGTGGCCCTCTGATGGTGTGGGAGATCACTAAGAACAGCTTCGACGGTGCCAATCAAGTGCTCCAAATGGTGGTGGTTCGCCTCTTAGGAATGAGGAAGATCGTGGAGGATCAATTGTGTTCACTTTTGTGTATGAAATTGGTGGGTATGAGATTTGGAACCTAGTTTCAATAGCTTCCTATTGGCTGAAGGTGGTCTCTCAGCCACCAAGACTACCAGAAGACAGTGCTTGGCTTGTTCCTCATAGGTAATTCTACTCAATTGGAAGGGGTCATTTCCCATTTCACGTGGCAATTCCTCTCAGCGACCAGCTACTTTGGGGTTCCTGTGGTACTCCTCACAATGAATTTCTGGGAAAAGCCCAAGTACTTCCCACAGTTGAAGCAGTCAGGGACTTATGTCCTTAAAGACTGTATAATTGATTGAACTTAGTGTAAATTTGGTAAATTTTAAGGCTTACTTAGCGTCATGAACTGAGTTGGGTTAATTATTCGGTATGGTGTGTTGGTTTGCTTTCTTTTTCTGGTATTTGATTTCTGCAATATGGTTTATGAATTCATGGTAGATTTCATGTCATGGTTTTGTATGCAAGCATAAACAAAAATTTGTAAACAAGTACAGTGATTAACCCTAGATTGCTGGCCTAACTAAATGTCTACGTCATAGTGATATTCTTCTTCAACCAAGAGAAGGTGTCGGGCTCTCAAAACAATGGGACTAAGCCCATCAGTAGATCCTCAGGTCACCTCCTGGATGCTAGGTTGGTCAACAGGGATGACGCTTAGTGCCGTGAGAAGCCCTCCTTCTCTACCCCCTCTACCTTCCAAGTCACCCGGTTTTAGTGGTTTGAGAAAAATATCATGGAGTGCCTAGATCTATACGAGGTTGCTCTTATCTGTATCCCAGAATACCCGAGAGGGTGATGACTAGGTAGAGGAGAAAGGGGGAAGCAAGATGGTTATTTTTAAGTTATTTTTAGTTCTACTAGTTCATTTTATTAAGCCTTAATGGTTCATTTAACATTTACACATTGTTCATGAAATTATTTGCAGAAAATACAAACTGAAACTGAAAATGACCTGCAATGGTGGACAGAGGTGGCTGGGCTGCACTAGTAGTCCTCTGAAACTAAAAATTACTATCAATTAAACCTAAATTAACCTTTTGTGTGGCAGGACGCATATTTCTGACCAAATCTAGTGAGGGGGCCATGAGATTTTTTCATAACTGAGCGAGGGGGTCGCACAGAATGCAAAAATAGCCACAACCTAAGTTTTGGGGATGAATTCACACCTGTATGGGGATTAAGTGTGCCCTGGGTGCACTTGTTCGCTCATTAAGAGCGCCCCAGGCTCAACTTTTGCCCCGATAAGAGTGCCCTGCTTCGAAAAGGGGTTTTTTGGTGAGATAGGGTCAAATCTGGCCAACAGTAACTGGTATTGGGGTCAGTCTAACTCGGCTTGGCCTAGTAGAGGCTTTGGCACTGAATAAAATAGTAAATAAACAATATTTAAGATAGATCTAACATAAGATTTCTGAAAACTAGGGTAAAATTGAAAAAAATTGAAAAATTGAAATTTTGGACCACGGATCTTGTGGGATCGACCTAGTATGGTCTCCAAAGTTGTAGTGAGGATTTCTCCTCAGTGCAAGAGCAGGAATGGCTCCCTTGTTCCTATAGGGCACAAGGGTAGGTTCCTACTGTTGGAAAATAGAAAAAACAAAATGGAAAATAGCATAAACAGAACAGTAAATTAAACTAAGCTAATCTAAACAAGAATAAGCAAATGGAAACAACTGTAAACTAGATCTAATAGTAGAAAGAGGAAGTGGAAGCTTTGTGAACCCCTCTATAGAAAATGGGTTAAGGTTTTTCCTCCTTAAACCCTGCAAAACAAACCTAAGCTACAATGGAGAAACCTGCAAACAATGTTAAATAAAACCTGCAAAAAACAATGGTTAGAAGTCAAAGAAATCTAAATAGATAAGAAGCAAACACAAAAAACACAAATATACCTTCTCTTAGTGGGTAATGGGCCACCATGCCCTAGCTCCTGGAAGCCTCTCTCTCTTAGTTGGGGGAGCAATGACTCAAATGGGAATGGATGTGGAGGAGAGGGAATGTGGGTGGTTTGAGAGGCAAAGGTCTCAAAGCATCCACGGGAAGCATAACAATAGGCAAGGGAGAAGTGTTTTGAGAGTGACCCCCCACCCTCCTTTTATAGTTTTTCCAGGGGATTTTACAGTTTTAAACCCTAGGTCAAGGATTTAGCCCCTTTTTTCTAGCCTTTAGCCCCTTCTGCCCTAACTTTAGCCCCTTTTAGGGTTTTAGCCCCATTTTTAGGGCTTTAGCTCCTAGGGGGCTATTTTGGGCTATTTTGGGGGTTTTTAGCCCTTTTCTTCATCCTTGGGCTCTTTTGGAGCTGTGGGGGTCTAATGAAAGGTCTGATGGAGTGATATGGGGGTTGTGAGATGGTGTCCTTAGGTGGTGTAGGCCATAGAGAGCTATGTGGGGGATTTTTAGGTTAGCAAGGGTTTTAGAGAGAGAGAGATTGAGGGTGTTAACCCAAAAAATATCTCACTCAGCTCTACATGGCCTACACCACCTAAGGACACCCATTCACAACCTTTGTAAGACCCCATTAGATCCCCACACCATAAAAAGGGCTTAAGGATGAAGAAAAGGGCTTAAAAACCCCAAAAAGAAGCCTAAATAACTCTCACAAGGGCTAAAGTCTCCAAAAAGGGGATAAAACCCCTCAAAGGAGCCTAAAACCGTAAAAGGAGCTAAAGTTAGGGTGAAAGGGGCTAAAATCCCAAAAAAGGGTCTAAATCCCAGACCAAGGGCTTAAAACCCTAAAATCCCCAAAAAGGCTATAAAAGGAGGGTGGGGGGTCACTCTCAAACAACTGCTCTCTTCCATACTGTTATGTTGCCCGTGGATGCCTTGAGACACCTTTGCCTTTCAAGCCACCCACATCCCCCTCTCTTCCACTCACATTCCCCATTGAGCCATAACTCCTCCTCCGTTGCTAAGTGAGATAGGGAGGTGCTTCTAGCCATGGCATGGTGGCCCATTTCACCAAAGGAGAGGTATAACATCATTTCATTTATGTATTTTGTTTATTATTTTAGTTGTTTTCTGACCCATGTCTCTTTGCAAGTTTGTTTATTAACATGTTTTGCAGGTTATTTCTATGCATTAGTTGTTTGCAGGTAGCCAAGGTGAAGCCCTAACCTTGTTTGCAAAGGGGCTCACGGTTGTTTTTCTTTCTATCTATTCCATTTTATTTCTACATTTCCACATGCAAGAACCTACCCTTCTATCCTATAGATAGAAGGGAGTCATTCTTGCCCCTATAGCAAGGAGAAATCCCTGCTACAGAACTGGCGACCATACCAGGTTGATCCCATAGGATCCCTGGTTCAATTTTTTTAACAATTTCAAGTCTTTCAGTTTATGCCCTAGTTTTAGAAATTTCTTGTCAAATCTAGCTTAGATCTAGTTTATTTCCTATTTTTATTATTGCCAAAGCCTCTCGAAGGCAAATTCGAGTCAGTTTGGCCACAGTACAGGTTACTGTCGGCTAGATCTGACTCAAGATTAGAAAAACCCCAAATATGGGGTAGGTCGCACTTATCGGGCCTGAACAGGGGATGAGGTCACTCTTTTAGGCCTCACAGGTGAGACCAGGTCATTGTTTTCCCCCTGAAATGTCCAACTTCACTCAGAACAACAGCCCACTTTTGTCTATGAAATCTGTGCGACCCCCTCACCCGTTTCTGGAAATATTTTGCGACCCCTTGTCGAAATTGACCCGAAACATGCAGTCTATCAATCAGAGTTTAAATTTGAGTTTAATAGGGACTGCTAGTGCAGCTCATCCGCCTCTATCCAACATAGTAGTTCAGTTTCAGTTTCTATTACAATTTACTACAATTTCCTGTACAAACAATGTGTAAATTCCAAACAAGTTTTAATGGCTTAATGAATGTAGCTTAACTAAAATCGATAATAAAATTAACAGTCTTGCTTACCCTTCCTCCTCTACCCAGTCATCACCCTCCGAGGTATTCTAGGATACGATGAAGGGCAAGCTCATATAGTCCTAGGCCCTTCATTGAATATTGTTCTAAACCATTAAATCTGGATGACCTGGAAGGTAGAGGGGGTAGAGAAGGAGGGATTTTCACGGTGCTAAGAGTCCTCCCTGTTGACTAACCTTTCATCCGAGAGGTGACCTATGGATCTATGGATGGGCTTAGTCCCATTGTGTTGAGAGCTGAGCACCTTCCCTTGGTTGAAGGGGAATATCAGTGTAAGGTAGTCATCTGGTTAGGACATCAACATTCAGGGTTAAAAACATATCTATTTACAAATTTATGATTATTCACTGCTTGCACAGACAATGACATGAACTCTACCACAATATGATGAATTCATAAACCATTTGTAGCTACCACATACTAGAAAGATAGAAAAACAAATACACCATACCAAGTAATCAACCCAACTCAATTCATGACGCTGAGAGATCCTTAAAATTTATCAATTTACACTAAGTTCAAACAAATATGTAGTCTTTGAGGACATAATTCCCTGACTGCTTCAACCATGGGAAGTACTTGGGATCAGCCCAGAAACTCATTGTTAGGAGTACCACGGGAACCCCAAAGTAGCTGGCCGCTGAGAGGAATTTCCAAGCGAAATGGGAAACAACCCCCACTAATTGAGCAGAAACACATGTGAGGAAAAAGCTAAGCACTATCTTCTAGCAGTCTTGGTGGTCGAGTGACCACCTGCAACCAATAGGAAGCAATTGAAACTGGGGTCCAAATATCATTCCCATCATTTTGATAAACACTTAACATAAATGATCCCCCACACTCTTCCTCATTCCTAAGAGGCAAACCACCACCATTTGGGACATTAAACTGACACCATTGAAACTGTTCTTTGCGATCTCCCACACCATCAGAAGGCCACATAGCCTCTGATTCAAATTCACACCCATATTAGTCTAAACCAGATCTGTATACCGCACCATCAAGCCCCATGGCTGGTGCAAAACCAGATCCATTTTTTTGGCATAGCCATAGCTAGTGGACCCATGTCCACACCACAACCTGTCACCAACAACCCTGCAGGTGTCCCAAAAACAGTCATGCAAACTGTCATCAATCAGCTGCCACCACCTATAGTGACCATCTAAGCTGGCCCACTTACAACACATGGGGGCCGTGGCCCCTCCACATACATTGGCCATCCTGCCACACAGGGGGGCAGTGGACCATCCACTCACATTTCCCCTACTATCATACATGGGGGAAATGTCCCCTCCACCCAAATTCTCCCTCCCACTACAATTGGGGGCATTGGCCCATCTACAATGGCACAACTAATACCCCCAGTTATGTAGGTACATTATACACTTGCAAACCCCACCACCATCCATCCCCCATCTCACATCAACTTGGGGTCAAATATTCACTTCATGGCTCATCTTAACTTCCCTGATTTGTCTCGATTGATAAACGACCCCATTCGCCATCAAGTTTTTTGGCCTCCAGTTCCAACTAAGCTGCCATCAGACATCCCCAAGTTTGAAGGCAAGGTGGACGAATGTCCCCAAAACCACATTATGACATTCCATCTATGGTTCTTGTCCAACAACATTGTTGATGATTCCATCAGGATGAAGCTATTCCAATGCACCCTTACAGTTGCTATGGAAAAATGGTACATTGAGCTACCGCAGGCCAAGTACCCATACTTCAACTCCCTAGCTTTCATGTTTCTATAGTATTTCTAACTCCCTATCGGATATGACGAAGGGGTGCAGATCATGTTATCCTGTTTCCAAAGCACCGCAACACATATAACTGACCACATCCATGAGTGGCGGTGACATTGCAGCTTATGTAAAATCCAACTTGACAACATGATCTTCTTGGATTGGTTCCTCAAGACCTTTCTCCCACCCATAGTAAAGGAAGTCACATCCAAATGTCCCCAATCTGAAGAGGAGGCCATACTGAAATCCCAATAGTTTGACCTGATCTATGCTCAGTCTGGATATCTGTACACCGTCATTCTAGACACTCCCTGTCTGAGTGCCTCCTACCATGATGCACTAAGGGCATCCCATGCTACAAAAGAAATCATAGGCTTGGTCTCCCAATAGCCAGAGCATCATCCGACACCACCTGCCATTACACCACAACCAAGCAACATTGCTAGTGTTGCTTACCAAAACCAAACTTCGAACTATGCCAGAATGATGTCCTAGTCCGGAGCAACAACTTCATACGCACAACCTACACCACCGCAGTAGGCTTAGGCCATGGTTTGGGAAACATAACAGTATGAGGGGAAAATTACCACATTTGTGGCACCTCCACCCCCACAAATCTACTATGCACTGCCAGTGCAAACAGTTCAAGCTCCTGCCCTTGCTCCACCCGCTCCATTGTGACAAGTGTTTGCACAACATAATCGTCCCAACTAGCTTGCCCCCAATAATCAACAAGGGAAAGCTAGAAATAATTGGCCTCAAAACCAAGCCAATAACCAACCATAGGGAGGTGATCAACAACCAAACCCTCCCAACAATGCCGCAGCAAACCGACTCGTCCAAAACCCCCCACGATAGAATGCATCAAGATGCAACATCCCATTGCGCATAAACCAACCATGCACACTCTGTGATGTTTATGGGAACTACACATTTGAGTGTCCCCTCATGGGTTGCGCTAAGCGAGCCATTCAGAATGAGGTTCAACAGGCCGCGAATGCTACAAATCAAGCCCAACCAAACCCAACACCACACGGACTTCCTCCTATGGTGCTTCAAAACCCACTACCTGTCCAATGGTTGGAGACAACCGCTTCCCCTCCCCAAACCAATCCCAACACTCTAGGGGCATTTCCCATGGCCGAAATAGGTGTTCACCACCTGCTAGCCATGACAACTGAAGAGGTCAACATGCAAACCAAACGAAATCAGTACGGTACCACCACCGAACCCGCTGACACGTCAAAGACATCAATGTCTAAAACAGTCAACCTACCTCTTCAGTTACCCCTGTTCCCATGCCCCCCCACACACAATATTACCAATAAGGCCACAACTATAGCTACTATTAGCTATAGCATTGTGGATGATTTGGCCCAAACACCAACGGCCATGTCTGCTCGCGAGGTACTCAAAACATGCCCAACACAGAGAAAAGCCTTACTAGCTGCCCTTGGGGTAGTAGACCCCTCCGAATCCAAGTTAAGCACATTTGACACGGAGAATGGAGAACCACACATGCCATCGACCATCTCCTTTCAAATCCTGGTGTCCATCTGAAAGTTGGTTGTACACCGGTGCATAGCAAATGAGGGGGCATCTACATGCGTTATGTCTACCTTGGTTTGGCAGAAACTTGGATCCCCAATTTTGCAACCATCCTCCACAACTCTATGGCCTTATGACGGCCATCCCACTAAATCCCAAGTAGTCTTCCCCCATGTCCCCATCACATTAGCCAGGAAGATAGTGCTGATAGACATAGAGGTCATCAACACTCAACTGGACTATAACTGTCTCCTTGGGAGAAGTTATATGTACGCCATGAGAGCAGTCACATCAACTGTCTTCTGTCTCATGATGTTCCCTCACGAAGGGAAGATCGTGACGGTGGATCTACTCACTTATCATGATTTGCAAAGGTTAAAGGAACCCACCAACATTATCCCTACCATCACCGCCATTGAGCCATAAGGGACGACTACACACGCTAATGTCATCTTTGCAATCAACACTATGGTTGACAACACACTAGCCTCCCCATTATTGAATGTGGGCCCTGGGTTGTTTTCCGATCCCACCATGATGGATCCTTTCCCCTCTATGTCATCATCACCGACACAAAATGAGAATACGGACTTGTGCATGGTCTCATCTAGCACCGCTACACCCAAACAAAAACTGCAGCCACAGCCCCAACCACAACCACAACATCGTCCACAGCCACAACATCACCCGCAGTAGCAGCATTACACACAGCCACAACCATAACTGCATCCCCACATGCAACTAGCAGGGATTTATTTGGGCTCATCTCCAGTCCATACGATTCCCTTCCTCTTTCCCCCACCTGGTGTCATGAACAAGCCGGTAATGGCCACCTTAAACCTACCCAACTTTACATTGCAAATTTCGGTGTGGTATCTGGATCCACCGGCTCAACCAGTAATGCCCCAGGTTGTCTTAACCTTGGTACAGCCCATTGTGGTTGAGTCTCACCCTCCACCCAGTCCGCAAAAGCCAACGCCACACCCACACGGCACCACCCCAACCCAAAAGGGCTAGGGGCAAGAATGCCAAAACCACCGTAGAACCACGACAAGTCCCACCTTGCGCTGTCTATGAGCAACTGGGCCATCCAACTTAGAATTGCCCTGAAATTCCTATGATATGTGTGCATTTGGATGCCATAGACAGAACTAAAAACCTCCCCGTGGTTGAACTCCCAACCGCGCCAATAGTCGGAAACAAGAACAAACCATGCTTACACCCTCTGCGGTTTGTATGGACATTACTCTCACCATTTCCAAGACCTGCTTGAATTTCAAATGGCTNCCTGCTTGAATTTCAAATGGCTCTAGCTAATCTTCGTTAACATTCCCTTGAGTCTGAGATCACCTTGATCGAAGAAGTTCCCCCCCCCCCACCACCTTATTTAGACACCATGTCCATTTACATGATATCCAATTCAACTGACCCGCTTATCTCCACCTCCAACGAAGGTCCATCAGACCTGTCACTTCGTTGCTTTAGCAATGATGAGGAGATACTCGAAGCTCTAACCAGCCCAGAATACCCATGGGATGACATGCACCATCGCTTGTTCTTCCTCCCCGAAGAACTTCTGTCGTAGTCTGACCAATTTTCTATGGAGACCAAACATTTCATCCATGGGAAATTCGACTGGTTCAAGAACTCCATCCCTGCACCTGACGCCTTCAAAGAAGGGAACATGGCCAACATCTTACCCACTATCAAAGTCAACATCTCAACCAATCCTGAGATTGTTGAATAAATCATGCTGGGGGCATCTTGCTCCCCGAAAGAGGTTGCTTCCTACAAAGCTCTCTTCCAAGAATTCTGCGACATCTTTTCCTAGTCGTACACTGAAATTCCTGGCTTAGACCCATCCATCATGGAACACCACATCGAAACATGTCCCGATGTGTCACCCATATGCCAAAAGAAATATCCCATCCATCCATCCAAAGTGGTCGTAGTTAAAGCCGAGATAGAGAAGCTGCACACTACCAGCATCATCTACCCCATTTCCTACACCACTTGGGTTTCTAATCCTGTTCCCGTGAATAAAAAATAGGGTACCATCAACATTTGCATAGACTTCCATGACCTTAATGGGGTGTGTCCCAAAGACAACTTCCCCAGACCCTTCATCGATCAGATCATCGATGTATGCACTAGACATGAGGCCTTTTCCTTCATTGATGGTTTTTCTGGATATAACAAAATCCAAATCTGGAAAGAAGGCCATTATAAGACAGCATTCACAACCCCATGGGGCACATTCATGTATCGAGTCATGCCCTTTGACCTGAAAAACACTGGAGCCACCTTCCAACGCCCCATGACATACTATTTCCAGAATCTAATTCACATCATCTTGGTCTACCTGGATGACCTTACCGCTCGATCACCAAAACAAGTGCAACACATAGATGATTTGCGGCAATTCTTTTTACGTTTCCGCAAGTACAAAATTCACCTGAATCCCCTGAAGTTCATTTTTTGTGTCCTAGCAGGCTATCTACTTGGATTCATTGTGTCCCACAAAGGAATAACGGTAGATCCTCTGAAAGCTGAGGCTATCCTTGATCTCCCTTCCCCAAGAACTCAACACCAACTACAGAGCCTACAAGGCAAGGCCAACTTCCTTCCCTGATTCATACCAGAGTATGCAACAAAAGCTTACAGATTCATTCGCCTACTCTACACAAAGATCCCCTTTATGTGGGATCAGTAAGCGCAAGAATCGTTTGATGTACTCAAACAAGCCATGGCTTTTGCACAATTGCTCTCAACACTAGACTTCACTCAAGACTTCATTCTCTATGTGTTAGCCTTGGACAACGCCATCACTAGAATCTTGGTCCAAGAAGATGATGCTCACCATAAGCACGTGATTTATTAAGTCAGTCAAAAGCTAACAGGACCCCCACTACGGTATTCACCCGAGGAGAAGTTGGCCCTCACTGTCGTCTTCTCAGCTCAGAAGTTGCACCACTACATCATCACAAACCATACTTGTGTAGTGGCTGATTCCAACCCAATGCGGTACCTCTTAAGCCACTGCCTTCTATAAGGCCGAGCAACTAAGTGGGTAGTCATCCTCCAAGAATTCGACCTAGAGTTTGTGTCCCCCAAAAGAACAAAGGCACTCGCACTAGCCACACTCATGACCGATCTTCCCCCATTAACCGTGTCATCACCCCCCATGGATGATCTCCCTGATGACTTCCTATTCATCATATCCATGGAATACCCATGGTATGGGGACATCCTTGTCTATTTACGAGCATAGAAGTTCATAGCACACTTAAACCACTAGGACAGGCGATGCATCCAACATCAAGCCATTCACCACTTGCTGATTGAAAATATCTTGTATCATCGAGGCATTGATACCATCCTACATCATTGCCTCACCTGTGATGAGGCCAAGACCATCCTCAATGACTGTCATAGTGGAGCATGCGTTGGCCAACTTTCAGGCCTGGAAACCACCTAGAAGATTCTTCGCGTTGGCTATTTCTGGCCCTCCATCTTTGTTGATTGCATAGAGGCATTCAAGCATTGCTGTAGCTGTCAGCTCTTTGCCCCAAAGGCAAGAACCCCCCCACACCATTACACCCTGTAGTCACAGTCGGGCCCTTCTGCAAATGGGAAATCAACCTCATGGAAATCACCCCCGTCTCAGCTAATGGTCATAAATACATCTTTATGGAAATCAATTACTTCACCAAGTGGGCCAAGGTCATGGCCACATTTGATTACAAAGCTGAAACCGTATCATGCTTATTCTTTAACCATGTTATTTCATGATTTGGTGTTCCTAAACAATTAGTCTTAGACCATGGAACACAATTTCAAGATGTCGT
Source organism: Pseudotsuga menziesii (assembly GCA_001517045.1). NCBI lineage: Eukaryota > Viridiplantae > Streptophyta > Pinopsida > Pinales > Pinaceae > Pseudotsuga > Pseudotsuga menziesii. The sequence continues at coordinate 31,153 of LPNX010721731.1, read as the reverse complement.
ATGGGAAAAACTATCAACCATGTTGAAGTTTGAACACCAGTACTCATCATCCTACTACCCCCAGGGCAACGGCTAAGTTGAAGTAGTCAACAAAATCATCAAAACAATGCTCCAAAGGATGGTAGGAAATCATAAAACCAACTGGCATCACATGTTATTCTCTTCCCTATGGGATTATCGCACATCCACAAAAACTGCAACCAGTTTCACTCCTTTCCTCCTAGTACATGGTGTTGAATCAGTGCTCCCTATAGAGTGCCAAATCCTATCCCTCCGTCTCATAGTAGAACTTCTCCTTGACACTTCGCCTTTAGAAAAGTGACTCCTCCAACTTGAGCAAACCATAGAAGACCATCGAGCTACACTCCAATCCATTGAAGTAGCAAAAACACGGTCAAAGGTCCATTATGACTCCCATGTCCACCCTCGCACCTTCAACGAAGGTGATATGGTTCTAGTCTACGACCAACCCAATGATAAGTTGGGAAAAGGAAAGTTCGAGTCAATGTGGTATGGCCCATATGACATCCATCATTGCCTCAGAAAAGGGGCATACACCCTTATTGACTCTGATGGACAATTCTTGGAGAATCCCCGCAACAGGCTCTACCTCAAGAAACTTTACACTTAACATCACCAATGAGTTGCTTTTTTTTCTTTTCTTGTTTTTCAACATTTTTCAGCACAAGTCAAGGACAGCACCATCAGCTGCTAATCCAAAGTCACCCGGAACCAGTTCGAGACATCTCTCACACCTTTGGACCCAAACCTTTATTTCTTGATGAGACCATTGTCTCACATTTAATAAATTAATTTTGGGACCATTTCCCACAAGTCACCTCGATTTACGAGACACAACATGACGATGCAAGTGTCTGTGGACCTGTACTTGTATCACTCTTTCCTACCACTGCTCATGCGGGTTTTCAAGCCACCACCTGTTAAGGGTTACCATTTTTTAGTTTTGTTTTGTATTTTAACACATAGTGGTATTTTCTATCCACTGCACCTTATGCGGACCGCTGGACCATTGTCCACAAAATGATTTATTTTTCTTGCAAGTATTTGGCATGTAAGTGCCCCCAGACTTGCACTCACATCACATGTAGTCAAGTCCATCCACCGCAACACACACACACGCTCTCCTGACCTCTATCTGAGAGCCACCTTGGTTTGCGTGCCTCTGCCACATTGACTTGTGAGCCTCTGCTGTGATCTATCCTGTGCATGTATTAGTAAGTTTGAGATCCTTCTACTCCATTCATTCCTTGCGGATGACTTTTGGACCTCTTCCCACCGTCCCAACATGGGGCATTGCCTGTGCCACCGCAATTGGTTGGCCACATAGGAGTTTCATTTAATCTCTTTTATGACTCCTAAAAACAATGAAAATATAGTCGACCACAACTGCTTCCTTTCTCGCTCGCTAAAGTATAGGAAAGGGATCTCTTTTACCTCCTTTTGTGGACCATGTAGACCATTAAATGAAAAGGACCTCCTTGGAACACTCAAGCCAAGACTGTTCCCCTCTGCATACTTTTATGCTTTCTCAAGCAGAGGGGTCACACTTTACGAAAAAGCTTACCATGGGTTTTCATTAAGCTCTTTTCAATCCTTCTCATGAAGAAAATATTACTAAGAAAACTTGGTTTTGTTCATGCTCATAAAAGTATCTGAATGACCGTCAAGTCAGTATAGGTTTAACCTTTTCCGACCTGATTGGACTACCAACAGTAAAGAAGTATCTCATCCCCTACAGGATGGGCGAGCTCTCCTATGTATACTTTTATCCTTTTTCAGGCACAAGATACTACCAATGAAAAATATCCCCCACTAAAGTCTTCTTCGTGCTTTCAGACTCTCTAAAATTGAAAGCACCATCAAGCATTTACCTTCTCGGGCTCGCCAAAAATCCATGAGATCGTACCACAATGGTGTCCCTAGACCCCATAGAAAATAGTTTCGCAGCATCCCCACATTGGGTCACCTTTGTTCAGAGTACTTTGCAATGTGTCTTCCTTGGATCCCATCAGTATCAAAAGTGTCCACCTCCTCCAAGTATTTCCCATCTGCAGTGACATTCCCGGTATTACAGCTATGATCCCATTCCCATGAGTCAGTTTCATTTGCTACCTAGTCTGCCCTGCCATCATACTCTGAACAAAGGAAGTTTGAGCCTACCACACTCCCCCTGACCCTGTTCAATTCTCCCCCCCCCCCATTTAGTGGGTCAGTCCGCAGATTGTCTTATACCTTTCAGTTATCTCCCTCGCACTTCTAGTCAAGGAAACACCATTACATTGACTAGGGGCAGGTCTCCCTCTGTCAACGAGAACACACATATTCTAGAGGATATACCCAGAGGTCCCTGTATCCTGGTTTCATTAATATCATTGATGAGTTCCTTGGACCACTTGAAAGGAGTCCTTAGTGCCTCTCGAGATGGCTGTTTCTCACGTGCTTTACTCCAACTACATCATCGCACTATTGAGATTCGTACAAGGTTTGGTCCGTGCAGTATTTGGTGGAATACCCTGGATGTCACTTGACTCTAGCACTTTAACGAGTCTATTTGAGGGACCTAAATAGGTTATGTCCCTTCTGATTTTCGGGTTGTGTTGGAGACAGTGTTTAGAAGCCCCAGCAGTGCTTTGATATACCTTTATGATTGATGCAGCATACTTGTACCTCAAAGACTCTGACTCTCAATCAGTGAGCCCATACAACTATGCCCTGTTCCAAATCCAATAGATCATCAGTCATTAAGACATAACATTCCATGAGAATGCCATGGGTCCAATGTACTGGATTATTATTGTATTCAGCCTCACATTGAGGCAACCATTATTGTATCATCAGTTGTATATGATTAGCTCTTGTATTTTAGAGCATAGATCAAATTATTATTTTGACATTGTCATGAGCATGGGGAAGCCCACCTTGTCCATATACATGTCACACATTATTTGTATCTCACCCATTGATGGGAACCATATTAATACAAAAACCAAAAGCCACCATGCCCCAACCCTGGAAGCACCACCTCTTCGCAGCAAATCCTATGATGTCCATCGGCCATATGTTTAGCTCCTATCCTCACACATCAGGGGGCAATATGTTAACCCAAAAAATCCCTCACTCAACTCTACATGGCCTACACCACCTAAGGACACCCATTCACAACCTTCGTAACATCCCATTAGACCCCCACAGCCTCAAAAAGGCTTAAGGATGAAGAAAATGGCCTAAAAACCCCAAAAAGGAGACTAAATAACTCTCCTAGGGGCTAAAGTCAGGGCGAAAGGGGATAAAAGCCCCAAAAATGGGCTAAATCCCAAACCAAGGGCTTAAACCCCTAAAAAACCCAAAAAAGCTATAAAAGGAGGGTGGGGGGTCACTCTCAAACAACTCCTCTCTTGCATACTATTATGCTGCCCGTGGATGCCTTGAGACACCTTTTCCTCTGAAACCACCGACATCCCCCTCTCTTCCATTCACATTCCCCATTGAGCCATAGCTCCTCCTCAATTACTGAGTGAGATAGGGAGGTGCTTCTAGCCAGGGCATGGTGGCCCATTTCACCAAAGGAGAGGTATAACATCATTTTGTTTATGTATTTTGTTTAGTAGTTTAGTTGTTTTCTGACCCATGTCTCTTTGCAGGTTTATTTCTATGCATTAGTTGTTTGTAGGTAGCTAAGGCGAAGCCCTAACCTTGTTTGCAGAGGGGCTCATGGTCGTTTTTCTTTCTTGTTCTTTTCTTTCTGTCTATTCCATTTTCTTTCTGCATTTCCACATGTAGGAACCTACCCTTCTATCCTATAGACAGAATGGATCCATTCCTGCCCCTATAGCAAGGAGAATCCCTTGCTATAGGGGGCTAGGGGTTTAGAGAGAGACAAAGAGTGATTAGGGGTTATGGTATTAGAGAGATAGAGAGTGGGAGATTAGCATTGGCGGTTTAGAGAGAGAGAGAGAGAGGGAAAGAGATATTTGGGGTTAGTGTTTTAGAGAGAGAGAGAGAGAGAGATTTATGGTTGGATGTTAGGGTTTAGAGATAGAGGGATATTTGTGGCTAGGGGCTTTGAGATATATAATGTTTGAGAGAGAGAGATATTGAGTCTAGGGGTTTAAAGAGAGAATGGGGGTTCAAGGTTTAGAGAGAGAGAGAGAGAGAGAGAGAGAGATATTTCAGATGAGGGGTTTCGAGAGAGAGAGAGATTGGGGTTTTGGGTTTAAATGAAGAGAGATATTGGGGATTAGAGGTTCACAGAGAGTGATATTTGAGGTTAGGGGTTTATAGGGATAGAAAGAGAGATCATTGGTTAGGGGTTTAGAGAGAGAGAGATTATGTTTTATGGGTTAGGGCTTAGATAGATATATAGATACAGAGAGAGAGAGAGAGAGAGAGAGAGAGGTATATAGAAATTGGGAGTTATGAGTTTAAATAGATAGATAGAGATTGGTTTATGGGTTTGGAGAAGGAGGTAGAGAGAATTGTGGCTAGGGGCTTAGAGATATATAATGTTTGAGAGAGAGATATATTTGAGTCTAGGGGTTCAAAGAGAGATTGGGGGTTAGAGGTTTATAAAGAGAGAGAGAGAGAGAGAGAGAGATTTTAAATGAGGGATTTAGAGAGAGAGAGAGAGAGAGAGAGAGAGATTGGGTATTAGGGTTTTTAATTGATATATTGATATAGAAAGAGAGATTGGGGGTTAGGGGTTTATAGAGAGAGAGAGAGAGGTATAGAGAAATTGGGAGTTATGAGTTTAAATAGATATATAGATATTGGTTTATGGGTTCGGATAAGGAGATAGAGAGAAACAAGGAGAGACTTGGGGGTTAAGGGATTAGAGAGAGAGAGAGAGAGTTGTGGGTTTAGAGAGAGAGAAAGAGATATTGAGGGTTATGGGTTTAGAGAGAGAAAAATAGATATTGGGGGTTAGGGGTTTTACAGAGAGTGATATTTGAGGTTAGGGGTTTATAAGGAGAGAAATAGAGATCATAGGTTAGGGGTTTATAGGGAGGGAAAGAGAGATCACAGGTTAGGGGTTGAGAGAGAGAGAGAGAGAGAGAGAGAGAGAGAGAGAGAGAGATTATGTTTAGGGGTAAGGCTTAGATAGATATATAGATACAGAGAGAGAGAGAGAGAGAGAGAGATTATGTTTAGGGGTAAGGCTTAGATAGATATATAGATACAGAGAGAGAGAGAGAGAGAGAGAGAGAGAGAGAGAGAGAGAGATTGGGTATTACGGGTTTAAATAGATATATTGATAGAGAGAGAGGGAGGGAGAGATTGGGGGTTATGGGTTTATAGAGAGAGAGAGAGAGAGAGAGAGAGGTATAGAGAAATTGGGAGTTATGATTTTAAATAGATAGATAGAGATTGGGTTATGGGTTCAGAGAGGGAGATAGAGAGAAACTAGGAGAGATTGGGGGTTAAGGGATTAGAGAGAGAGAGAGAGAGAGAGAGATATTGGGGGCTAAGGGTTATGGGTTTAAAGAGAGAGAAGAGATATTGGGGGTTATCAGTTTAGAGAGAGAAAAAGAGAGATTTGGGTTATGGCTTTGGAGAGAGATATATTCAGGCTTAATGGTTTAGAGAGAGATACATTTAGGGTTAATGGTTTAGAGAGAGAGAGATTGAGGGTTATGGGTTTAGAGATAGAGATTTTTGGTTAAGGCTTTATAGAGAGGGAGACATAAAGAGGGAGGTTGGGGGTAAGGGGTTTTGAGAGAGAGAGAGATTTAAAGGTTAGGGGTTAAGGGTATCAAGAAAAAGATATTAGGGAGTGAGGGTTGAGGGGGTTATAGAGAGAGAGAGAGAGAGAGAGAGAATGGGGCTATGAGTTATGTGTTTAGAGAGAGACATATATTGCGGTTATGGGTTCAAAGAGAGAGATATTTGGGGCTATGGGTTTAGAGAGATAGATAGAGATATTGGGGGTTATGGGTTTAGAGAGAGAGATTTGGGGTTAGGGGTTTATAGAGAGGGAGACATAAAGAGGAAGATTGGGGGTAAGGGGTCTAGAGAGAGAGATTGAGATATTAGGGGTTTAAAGAAATAGATATTGGCGGTGAGGGTTGAGGAGTTTAGAGATAGAGAGAGAGATGGATGGAGAGATTGTAGGTTAGGGGTTTTGAGACAGAGAGAGAGATTGCAAGTTAGGGGTTTAGAGAGATATAGAGGGAAATAAAGAGAGATATTCAAGGTTATTGGTTTAGAGAAAGAGAGAATGGGGGTTATGGGTTTAGAGAAAGATAAATAGATTAGAGGATAGAGAAAGAGAGAGATTGATTAATTAGATGCTATCATATAGAGAGAGAAGGAGATAAAAAAAGGGACACTAGGGGTTATGGGTTTAGAGAGAGAGAGAGAGGGAGATTAAGCGTTATGGGTTTAAAGAAAGAGATTTGGTGTGACAGGGTGAGAGGTTTAGAGAGAGAGAGAGATTTGAAGTTAGTGGTTTAGAGAGTGAGATATTGGTGGTTATTTGTTAAGAGAGAGATAAAGAGATTAGGGGTTAGAGGATTGGAGAGAGAGAGATAAAAAGAGATATATTGGTGGTGGGGGTTTTTATAGAGACAAGGAAATTATGGGATAGGGGTTATGGGTTTCGAGAGAGATAGATATATTGGCGAATTGAGAGAGAGAGAGAGAGAGAGAGAGAGAGAGATTAATTGGGTGTTATGATTTAGAGAGAGAGAGAGAGAGAGATATTGTGGGTTACAGGTTTAGAGATAGAGAGATTGCAATATTAGGGGTTATGGTTTTAGAGAAAGATATATTGGGGGTGAGAGGTTTAGAGTGAGAGAGATTTTAGGTTAGTTGTTTAGAGAGAGAGAGAGAGAGAGAGTTTTGTGGTTATTTGTTTAGAGAGATATAGAGAGATTACGGGTTATAAGTTTAGAGAGAGAGGGAGATAAAAAGATATTAGTGGTGAGGGTTTTAGAGAGACAAAGAGATTAGGAGTTAGGAGTTTAAATAAAGGGAGAGAGAGATATAGATAGATACTATGAGAGAGAGAGAGAGAGAGAGAGAGATTGGAGGTTAGGGGTTTAGAGGGAGTGAGAGAGATTGAGAGTTATGGGTTTTAAGAGAGAGGGATTAGGGTTTTTTTGTTGACAGAGCTTTGGGGTTAGAGGTTTAGAAATAGAGGGATTGGAGGTTTAATGTTTAGATAGAAATTGGGGGTTAGGGGTTTATATAGATATATTGATAGAGAGAGAGAGAGAGAGAGAGAGAGAGAGAGAGAGAGAAATTGGTTGAGGGGTTTATATAGACACAAACATATGAGAGGTTAAGGGTTTATAAAGAAAGAGAGAGATATTAAGGGTTATGTATTTTGATAGAAATATAGGTGTTAGAATTTAGAGAGAGAGAGAGAGGTTGTTAGGTGTTTAGAGATAGATATTGGATGATATGTGTTTAGAGAGAGAGAGAGAGAGAGAGAGAGAATGAGTGTTAGGATTTTTTATAAAGAAATTGGGGTTTTGGGGTTTAGAGAGAGTGAGAGGGAGAGAGAGATTGGTCGTTTAGGGTTTAGATATAGAGAGAGAGAGAGCAAGAGATATTGGGGGTTAGGAGTTTAGAGAGAGAGAGAGATATTAGGGGTTAGTATTTTATAGAGAGGGATATTGAAGGTCAGAGGTTTAGAGAGAGAGTGTGTGTGATTGGGGAATAGAGTTTTGTAAAGAGAAAGAGATATTAAAGGATATGGGTTTAGAGAAATAGAGAGACTAGGATTTATGTGTTAGAGGATTAGAGAGAGAGAGATAAAAATATAGGGATTGGGGTTACGGGCTTAGAGAGAGATGGACAAAGAGGGAGATTCGGGGTAGGATTTATGGGTTTAGAGAGAGAGAGAGAGAGATTGAGGGCTAGGGGTTATGGGTTGAGAGAGAGAGAGAGAGATATTGGAGGTTATGGGTTTAGAGAGAGAGAAAGAGAGATTGGGGGTTATCGGTTTAGAGAGAGAGAGATTTGGGGTTAGGGGTTTAGAGAGAGAGGGAGATATTGGAGGTTATGGGTTTATAGGGAGGGAGACGTAAAGAGGGAGATCGGGGGTAAGGGGTTTAGAGAGAGAGAGATTGAGAGATTAGGGGTTGTGGGTTTAAAGAAAGAGATATTGGGGGTGCGGGGTGCGGGGGTTAGAGAGAGAGAGATTGGGGATAGGGATTATGGGTTTAGAAAGAGAGAGATTTAGGTTATGGGATTAGAGAGATATATATTTGGAGTTAGGGGTGTAGAGAGATATATAGAGTGATTGGGGGTTATGGGTTTAGAGAGAGAGATATTTGGGGTTAGGGGTTTATAGAGAGGGAGACATAAAGAGGGAGATTAGGGGTAAGGGGTCTAGAGAGAGATATTGAGATATTAGAGTTTAGGGGTTTAAAGAAAGAGATATTATGGGTGAGGGTTGAGGGGAGAGAGAGAGAGAGAGAGAGAGAGAGAGAGAGATTACAGGTTAGGTTTTTTGAGACAGGGAGGGAGAGATGAAGAGAGAGAGAGAGAGATTACAGGTTAGGTTTTTTGAGACAGGGAGGGAGAGATGAAGAGAGAGAGAGAGATTACAAGTTAGGGGTTTATAGAGAGAGAGAGAGGGAAAGAAAGAGAGATATTAAGGGTTAGTGGTTTAGAGAAAGAGAGAATGAGGGTTATGGGTTTAGAGATAGATAAAGAGATTAGAGGATCGAGAGAGATTGATTGATTAATTGGGTGTTATGATTTAGAGAGAGAAGGAGATAAAAAAAGGGAGACTGAAGGTTAGGGGTTGAGAGAGAGAGAGAGAGAGAGATTTTATATTAGGGATTTCAAGAGAGAGATATTGGTGGTTATTTGTTTAGAGAGAGATAAAGAGATTGGGGGTTAGAGGATTAGAGAGAGAGAGAGAGAGATAAAAAGAGATATATTGGTGCTGGGGGTTTTAGCAAAGATAGAGAATTTATGGGTTTAGAGACAGAGAGATATATTGGAGGATTGAGAGAGAGAGAGAGAGAGAGAGAGAGAGAGAGAGATTAATTGGTTGTTATGATTTAGAGAGAGAGATTAGGGGTTTGGGGTTTAGAGATAGAGAGGGTATGATATTAGGCATTATGGGTTTAGAGAAAGATAGAAATATAGAGAGAGAGAGATTGAGAGATTAGAGTTTGTGGGTTTAAAGAAAGAGATATTGGGGGTAAGGGGTGAGGGGGTTAGAGAGAGAGAGACTGGGGATAGGGATTATGGGTTTAGAAAGAGAGAGATTGAGGTTATGGGCTTAGATAGATATATATTTGGTGTTATGGGTGTAGAGAGATATATAGAGTGATTGGGGGTTATGGGTATAGAAATATAGAGATTTGGGGTTAGGGGTTTATAGAGAGGGAGACATAAAGAGGGAGATTAGGGGTAAGGGGTCTAGAGAGAAATATTGAGATATTAGAGTTTAGGGGTTTAAAGAAAGAGATATTGTGGGTGAGGGTTGAAAGGAGAGAGAGAGAGAGAGAGAGAGAGAGAGAGATTGTAGGTTAGGTTTTTTGAGACAGGGAGGGAGAGATGGAGAAAGAGAGAGAGAGATTACAAGTTAGGGGTTTATAGAGAGAGAGAGAGGGAAAGAAAGAGAGATATTAAGGGTTAGTGGTTTAGAGAAAGAGAGAATTGGGGTTATGGGTTTAGAGAGAGATATAGAGATTAGAGGATAGAGAGAGAGATTGAGAGGATAGAGAGAGAGATTGATTGATTAATTGGGTGTTATGATTTACATAGAGAAAGAGATAAAAAGAGGGAGATTGAAGGTTAGGGGTTTAGAGAGAGAGAGAGAGAGAGAGAGAGAGAGAGAGAGATTAAGGGTTATGGGTTTAAAGAAAGATATTTGGATGTGAGGGAAGTGAGAGGTTGAGAGAGAGAAAGCTTTTATATTAGGGATTTCAAGAGAGAGATATTGGTGGTTGTTTGTTTAGAGAGAGATAAAGAGATTGGGGGTTAGATGATTAGAGAGAGAGAGAGAGATAAAAATAGATATATTGGTGATGAGGGTTTTAGCAAAGACAGAGAAATTATGGGTTAGAGGTTATGGGTTTAGAGACGAAGAGATATATTGGAGGATCGAGAGAGAGAGAGAGAGAGAGAGAGAGAGAGAGATTAATTGGTTGTTATGATTTAGAGAGTGTTGTAAAGGAAAGTGTCCTATCGGTAGGGTTTAAGAGGCTGTCAACATACTGGGGTTGAAAGGTGGATGCAAATGGTTCTGCAAATAAATACAAGCAAGTTTCAGAGATTAGAATGGTTCATACCTTAGCCAAACGATGGTTGATCCAAGCAGCCCTTCAATCCTCTTCTTGATCCTCTTTCTCCAAGAGACATGCAAAACGAATTATACCTTCCTCAAACTAATATGACCACATAAAAAGAAATGGTAATCAAATAAACATGAAATAATAATCTGATTAACATCAAAATCTTATCATAAACAAAGATTCAATCACACATTGAACAATGATTTGGGAAGAAGAAGGACATCACATCTTTATTAATCTTGAAAACAAGTACAAGTATACCTTCTCTTCAAGTTCAGCACCTCACGAAACCTTGATTTGGTTCTGCTGCTTCTCTTCTCCAAGGAAATCAGCCTCCAAACTCTGCAACACAAGAAGAATGCGTCTAGGGCAAAGGCGTGGGAAAAGAGAGCTCCAAATCCTCTAGCATAACAATGCAAATATTCAAGTCCTTTCTCATGGACCTCCCTAACACTATTTATATGCTTAAGGAAGAGTTAGGGGTGAATAAAATGTAGTTACAACTAAAGGAGTCAGTTGCATAACTACTCAAACTACTCGAAATTCAAAAGATGTGTTTTTTGACATTTTCAGGAGGCGTACGCGAGTTGCAGAAACAACAGTCACGTACATGAGGAATACACGTGGGTTGCCAATACAAAGAGTCGCGTACATAAGGTGTACATGACTATTATATATAGCAATTCATGTACATACGCAGGTATTATATAGAGAAAGTTGTGTATGTACGCAGGTTTGTCTTAAGGAAGGTCGCGTACACACAAAAACTCATTTTTAGGGTATTTTTGGGAATTTTCAGACTTTGGTGTCTTCTAGAAAGTTTTAGCTAACAGAAATATATTTCCAATGATGCAAAGATAAGGTCAAACAAATTTACCAAACTCAATATATGGGTCCTCCAAGTTAGGTGTTTTTTCAATGACTTTCATGAAGTGTCGTCATGGAAGTGTCGACATGCGACGAAAACATAGGAAGGTGGTCATAGGTAGAGATGTGTCATTTTGAGCTATAACAGATGCCCCCTAATGTATGAGGTTAGAGGGGAAGACAATATCCGAAATACATTATAAAGGAAACAGTTGAGTATGAAGAGAGCAAAGAATCCAAGATCAAAAGGCTCGAACAAAGGTACCTGAAAGAGAGATAAATGTCAGAAAAACTAATCTCTGGGACATACAAGTCCATATACAAATAATCACCATAAAGATATAGGCAAATCCAACATATGTATAACTGATGAAACTATCATGGTCACTCAATATGAAAAAAGGCGCCATATCAAATCTAAAGGAGTCATGGCCACAAATGAACAAGGTGGATCCATGCTCAACAATCGATCATAGCCACAAAAATACAAGGTGGATCTATGTCTCAACAAAATTTCATATACAATTCAATAAGGTCTTGCGTAACTTGGGCAATAGGAAAATGATGATGCTACTGTTGGCCTAAGGTCTTCAATCCAAACCACCCAAAAAAGGTATGAATCCTAACCATGCGAATAAAGGAGTTGAAGTCAAACATGGAGGAAACCATTTGATTACCGGTCAATAATGAGAACCGTTAACAAACGTGAGGGAAACCACCATTAATGAAAATGGTCCCCAAGGTACCTAGTACATTCTAACAAGTGTGATTACAAGGACTTGAAGTCAAACAATTCAAGAATCCATTGAGTAGGAGACATTAAGGTATTCCCACTACCCAATAGCGAGGGAAATTGCCACTGATGACTACAATCCCCAAGGTACTGTCATAAAACACTAAATCTCATCCCTAGAGCAAGATGTGTTGCAGTCGATAGGAAGAGATCCGTTGGAAGGAAGGAATTAAGGCATCTTTCATCATCCAACACGAGGTAAGTCAAAGACTAATTAGATCTGGAATTGGTACTGAATTTCACGACAAGGACTGCCAAAGACATGATGTAATGAATTGATACCAGGGAATGGCCAACACAAAAGGTCAAGGCAACTGCAGAATGGCCAACAAAGGTTTAATCCTTGAACAGTGAGCATGACACAAACAATGACTTAGGAAGCTTTTGCTGCAAAATGGACCAACGACACAAATCTGCAATGTAGGAGACATTGACAAATTCCCCATATAATTGGAAAATAAACTAACCAGAGGAGTAAGAAACTCTGAATTGGGATAAGGTCAAAATGCTAGGACCCAAGTGTTGATAGACTCAAAACTGGTTCTTTGTTCAAGGAAACAAGACTTGTTGCCATGATGTAAAAAACATGTGAATGAACTTCCCTTCCCCTCTTTCTTTTAAAGGTTTAACGAGTCTAAGAAAGCAAACTCAGAACCATCTTTATTTTTTTCAAGATAAAAGAAAAGAAAGAAGAATGCTTGATAAAGCACTGATTCGTGAATTTTACGAGCCCAACTAGTACATGCTCGACGGTGTTTTCATAGTTTAGAGAGTCTGAAAACTTCAAAGAAGACTCTACGGGGTGCTTTTTTGTCCAATTTAGTCTCCTGAGGCCGGAAAAGTATAAAACAAATGACAGAAGAAATCTCTTAGCTTCCAAAGAAGTAAGGCGCACCTTTTTTGTATTTAGTCAGGAAGGTTCGAAAAAGGTTAAATTACCACCTACCCAATGCTCCTTCAAAAGAAACATATAGCCTGATTTTTATGAGTGTGAAGGAAGGAAAGATCACTTGGAAAGATCCATTTGATTACGAGAAATGGGTCTTACAACAATAAAATCGATGCTTTTTTCTTTAGGGTTTAACAAGCATGACAAAGACATAAATTACACTCGGAATCTTTTTCATGTTTTGGTCCAGAGCATGAAAAAGAGAAAACTAAGCTCATATCAGGGGTTCCTTTTCTGTAAGTTTAGTCACTCAGGTCCGGAAAAGAGATAAACCTATGCCTAAGAATACTCTTCTCAATTCCAAACAAAAGAGAGTGTTCCTTTCTCGTATTATTCCACATGGTCCGAGAAAGAGATAACCTACCACCAATGTGGATGCCCATTCACATATTCTTAGTGAGCCTAAATGGACAAGTTTACTCGGCAGTCAAGTCTATTTTGAGGAGTCAGACTTGGGCCTAAAGAAACTCAATATCTTTCCCGTGAAGTTTTAACGAGTCTGGAAAAGTCAACTTGGGGCCTCCTTATTGTTTTTAATGAGCTCAAAGGAGAGCATAAAGAATGATCTAAATGCAAGGAGACGAGTGTCATAGACAAGTGAAACTAGTTCCAAGCGCAAGGAACATACCTATGCATAATGCAAGGAACATGAGAAAGATAAAAACACTTGGGGAATGTCTCCTCAAGGTAAAAGGTGTCAAGTTGCAAAGGAAAAATGATACAAGGCTTAGCGACGATGGGAACAAATATTAGGGATTATACAACGATTTAAAATCATGGAAGTAGGCATCAGGCTCAAAAGCGTGAGCAGGATACAAGCAAATTTAGTTACAGCTTGAACAACAAGACAAGGCCAATAAACAGTTGTGAATCCAATTAAAATCCTGTCTCCAAGAAACAACAACATCAGAATCATATTCAGAAGAAAAGATCCGATAGAGGTCACTTTGGCAGAAACACATACGACTTTGCTATCTTCTACAAAAGGGAAATTCAAGGAAAAATCGACCGAAGAAGATTCTATAGCACCAAGGCTCGAGGGTTTATAATCAGTAAGATCAACCTTAGAAGGAGAGAAAAAATCAACAAGGGAGATAGAGTCTGCAGGAACAAACTCAGTATCAGAGGAGCTAAAAAATTCATAAGAAAAATCAAACTCATCAAGATCACTGACTTGTTGTTCAAAGGAAGAGTCAAAAGACTCAACAAGACCAACATAAGAAGAAAGGTCAGGCTTATTAGGAAAATCAGGGTTCGACTTAGTCAGAACTAAACCAACATCCAAAAGAATATCTGACTATATCAAAGACTCTAGGAAGACTTCATCCGAAGGAAGGAGATCATCTGAGATAGGACACATGTCTAAACTTTCAAATGGATCGACAGATTCGAGAGCAAGCTCCACAGTCTGTATAAGATGACTCACCTGGTCAATTGCTGGGACCCAGTCCCGAGAAGGTAAGCATGAACATAGAGGCTACTTCTTAATAGCAATTGAACGCAATGGACATGAGGCCATATAGCTTACCCACGGTGGGGTAGTGTTTATAGAAACACTGGGGATCAATAAAGGAAAGACCTAGTCTCTAGTCGGGTCAGGAGATGGATCAAGAAAATCCAACTGATTGATAGTGACAATTTCTTCACCATGATTAAAGTACATCACATGAAAAAATGTTGACACCACAGCTTGCATGTTATAGACATAATCACATCCAAGGAGCATATTAAAGTCCAAGGGGTCTTCTATCACCATGAAGTCATCTAAGACGGTCTTCCCACCCAATGTAACAGGTGTTTGAGCAACAATTCCCAAGGCTACACAAGTTCTTCTATCAAACACCAGTAACTAACTAGCAGTCAACACAAGGATGGGAGATCCCATGCCTCACCAAGCACGAGCAGACAATATACTAACTGAGGCTACTTCATCAACAATACAATGAGCAATCGTGTATGATTCAACTTTGACCTTTATCTGGAAAGGTGCATCAGAAGGAAGTCACGACTCAACTAGGCTATCCTAATCAAAGGAAGCAATCCAAGAGCCTGGTGGGGGTTGATCTGAATCGAGTTCAGTGCCCCATTGTTCAGTAAGCTCTGAACTAGTAGTGAAGAAAAGGTGACTAGCAGACACTTCACTCTCCAAAGGAAGAGTGGGATTGATCGATACTGAATTCGATTCAACCGCTTCATGAAAATCACTCTCTAAAGGAAGAGTGGGATTTACCAAAGATGGCATTGGTTCAATCACATCATGATCACTCTTCGAAATAAGAGTGGGATCGACCAAATCTGAGATTGGTTTGACCACTTGATCAACCAAAGGTTGAGTAGGTTGTTGAGAAACTATAGTTTGTTCAGGAGAAGGAAAACCTTGAGCCTTGGACCACACTCTTCGCACCTCTATGATAGCAGGGCACTGGTGAGTAAGATGATCTCCCTCACATAACTTACAAGGGAACTTAAGTTTGTACTTCAAACGACCAGTTTTCTCAATGGTGTCAACATGTCTAGAAGTGGCTGACTATTTGCTCTCAACATGACCTACAAAGGATGAGATTTTTCCCCCAGCATGAACTACAGAGGCTGGGTGACTAGGTCCAATCTAACTAAGAGAGGTTGGTTGTTGAAAAGATTCAGAATGTTCAAAAATAGGATGACCATGAAACCAAACTCTTCACACTTCCATGATAGAAGGGAATTTATAAGTAAGGTGGTCTCCCTCACAAAGCTTACAAGGAAACTTGGGCTTGTGTTTTGAATGGGTATTCTTTTCAACAGTGTCAACATGACTCACAATGGATGACGGATTGTCTTCATCATTAACCACAGAGGCTGAGATACTTCCCCCAGCATTACTTGCAGAGGCTTAGAGACTGGGTCCAACATGACCTACAGAGGTTGGAAGAGCACCACCAGCATGAACAATAGAGGCTGAATGGTTAGGATCAATCTGCTTTGCAGCAGTTGAGTGCGTGCCCCTAGCATGAACAACAGAGGATGGGTGGATGGATCCAACATGAATTGCAGAGGTTGGATGGGGAGGTTCAACTTGAACATCAGAGGTTGAACGGGTGCCCTCAACATGAAATGCAGAGGCTAAGTGACTGGATCCAACATGACCTGAAGAGGTTGGAAGGATCCCACCAGCATGATCAACAGAGGCTGGATGGTGAAGATAAACTTGACTTGCAGAGGTTGAATGCTTAGATCCAACATGACCTGCAGAGGTTGGATAGGTGCCCCCAGCATGAACTACAGAAGCTAGGTGGTGAGGTTCAACTTGAATTGCAAAGGTTGAATGGGTTCCCCCTTGCTTATGTGCCTTCTTCCTATTCCTCCTTCTTTTACTCCTTTTAGACTGTCGGTTACTAGTATCAGTACTTTCACCACATGAGGTAGAAGGAGGAGGAGAATCAACTACAGGTGAAGGGGAAGCAGTGTTTTGATGCCCTTGATATAAGTAGCTTACTTGAGAAGCATCAGGAGCATTTAGGATAGTTGGAGTGGCAAACAACCACATCGGCAGCCCTAGGGTGAATCCAGGTAGATTCAGGGTGGCCATCAAGGGAACACCAACATTCCCCATTAGAGGAATAGTACAAGGAGTTCCCAGCATGGGGATCTCTTGGTTGGTGTTTGAAGGGGTGTTAGCCATAGTTTCAAACCAGGAGACAAAGTCTGAGGTTGATAGGAAACCAAAATTACAAAGCACACACCTAAAGGCACACTAAGTACAGACAAACCACACAACACTCACTAAAAATTCCTAAAGCCAAATAAACAAACAGGTATAAGATACTCTTTCCAAAAGAAATATGATAGATAGTTACTTCGTGTCCCCATAGATGTTCTTAGGCACAAGCGGAGGAATCACCCACCACCCTCCCACACCTTCTACCAAGGTTACCTTCCAAGCCCGTCCAAGGGTTTAGAGGTTGAGGGAGAGAGAGAGATTGGGAGTTAGGGGTTTAGAGGTTGAGGGAGAGAGAGAGATTGGGAGTTAGGGGTTTAGAGAGAGTGAGAGGGAGAGAGAGATATATTTAGTGTTAAGGATTTAGAGAGAGAGAGAGAAGGAGGGAGATTTAGGATTAGGGGTATAGAGAGAGATTGAGAGTGTTATAGCTGATTTTACCACACTAGGTGAATCACACTTGTATGGCCTTCCCCTGTCCCTCTGCAGAGTCCTTAAACCCCTTGGATCATTTTGTGTCCTTTGATGTTTCCTAAACCATCCCTAAAAACATGTGAAATTGCTATACACAACTTTTAAACCCCTTATCACATATATACGTGGGTTTGACCTGTAAAACTCCGTACATCAAAATGTGTACAAAATCCACATCCTTTTGGAGTTTTCCTTCACATGGATCTGACTCACTTGTCTCCTGGCCTTCCATATACCTTGAGATCACTTAGATTTGACCTTTCATTACCCCATTGAAAAGATATATAAGGAACCCTTTGGATACATTGAAGGCATAAGAGAATTGAGAGCAAACAAATTATAGTCCATTGTTGCTAGAACGTGTGCTTGAGTCTGCATCCCTTTGTCCCTTGGAGCACTTTGGTGTTCTTCCCAAGATTTCCTTTTGCTTGTGAGATTACTATCGAGAGATGGAGGATTGAGGTGGTGCAGGCCCAAGTGGGGGATTCAGTTTCTCCAATTCGCAGACATGCCGACAGAGGTTGTATTCATTGTAATCTCTGATTTTATATTAATAGAAATATCTTTTCCTGTCCAATAATGTATGTTTGAATGAATATTTTATCCATGGATGATTTCAAATGCTTATACATTGTTGATTATATTTGCTAGAGTAGATCTAACACCAATATATATCGTATGCTTGTCTTTTTCACTTGTTGTTGAGGAAGTGATTTATCAATTCAAGCTGAAGTTGGAAATCTCAATGGGGATCTACTTCAACTGGCCGAAATAAGGTACGAGGTCTAATCCTTTAGTGTTAGATATTTGATTTTTCTTGCATATCGGAAAGGATTGATTTCTGGATTCAAGTTGTCTGTTGCGGTACCCCAAGCCATAGGAATTTTTCTCCGAAACAGAATTGGCGACTCTGCTGGGGATGTTTCTTGTTTTTATTTGGGGTTTGTGGGCACAATAGGCTTGATATTCTTGACTTTCTCTTTGTTTCTCCTTGTTTTTGGGTTTCATTTTATAGTATGTTCATCCATTGACACTCCCCTTTATTGCTTTGACCCTTGGCTTCTTTTTACCACTACCTTCTCTGTATATGCAGGTTTTTGGTCAAAATGCATGTACATACGTGGATTTTTGGCCAAAAGTCACGTATACATGCAGGTTTTTGGCCATAATCCGCATATACACGTAGGTTTTTGGCCCAAAATTGTGTATATATGCAGATGTTCTTTAAACAGTCACGTACATCCTCCCTTTTGGTGAGTTTGATGTTGTGGGAAGTTGTTGGGTGGGTTGTGAGTGTGGTTGGGTCTTCCTTGGGTCTGATGCTATATATTGGATGCTTCTTTTGTGACCAGAGACCGGTTTTTCATTGATTTTTCTTTGAAAGTAGTTTCAGTCATTTATCCTTTTTGTTTTTCAATTAGTGCATTACTCTTTTTTTTCTCGATGTCTTGTTGGACTTGTATTTTATACTTGTTGTAGAGACTGAGAGTTTTAGATGACTTTTATTGCATTTTTCATTCTTTTATATTGAAAAATACAAAGTAGTTGCACTCTTAGTTGCATCTTAGATATGGATTTGAGGAGGTACATGCATTGGATTGCTTGGATGAGAGTTGTGTTTAGGATTTCATATAGGAAGGATTACATTGGCATTTGGAAAGGAATACATATTTATGCATCTCATGTAGTGGCATACCCTATTTTTCATTTGACAAAGATTGCACTTAGCATTATTTGTTATGGTGTGCATATTTACTTCACTGCTGAGTCATAACTTCATTAGTTGCACGATCATTTACCTTTGAGTAATTACAGCCAATTAATATCAACGCTTAATTAAAATGAATTACACTATTTTCTTTTATAGGGTATGCCAACAAGATTAGGTTTTAGGGTCTTGGAATAGTTCATTGTGAGTAAATTCTCGAAGACCACTAAACAACAACATGTATGTGTCTGTCCAGATGAGAGTGTGAAATTCCTTGGTATAATTGGTGTTTCTTAGGATCCTCCTCTCAGAATGGAGTTAAGCACGAGGCAGTGTGAGTGGTTATTGATTGGGATGACCCCTAGTCATAACTGAGTAGCACCTGAGATATTTCCAGCATTGTATTCATATCTGGGGGCTCTTTCGAGAGCTTTGGGATTTGCTACCCTACCCATACGGTCAATCCCACCTGCGATTGTCCACCTAAGCATTGATTATATTGAGGTGACCTTAGTTTCCTTACCAAGGTAATCGATGGGGTACTTCACATTATTTTGCAGTTGTCCTGGCTAGGTAGAGGCCAGACAGCACAGTCGCTTTATGCGTTGAAGCTGAGGGCCACTATAATTGGTTACATACCTCTGCTTGTAGTTTATGGGAGTTTCAAGCCTCTCCTAAGTGAGACATACTTGCTGCATTTGGGAGCTCACAGATCCTGCCCTTGGTTTGCTTGTATTTTGGCTGTAGATTTTCTTAGGAGTGTGCTCTTTGTGTGCTCATTGGCCTTTGGGATCATGGTTACTTGAGTATATTTATGCTCTCTTGAGTTCAGGTCCTTTTATGTTAGACATGCCTAGTATTCTATAACACATATTTCATTAAATTTGGAAATATTCTATTACAAAGACTTCATCCACATTGATTTTTTTTGGAAATCTCTAAATACGTATTCTATTAAATCTAGAAAAATCAACTCAAAGAACTATTCCATTAAATTTGGAATAATTAATCTAATAAACTACTTTCTCAATTAATATTTTTTATTTATTTCAAGTAAAACTTTAATATTCAACTATTCAAAAAGAAATATTACATCTCAATTAGAACCAGAGGAAATATTACATCTCAATTACAACTAGATGGGTTAGATCTAAAATTTAGAACTTTTGCTAGATTGAGTTCCTTCAAAATGAGGAAAGTCATAGCCTTTGAATCCTACATAATTTATATTAATATTATTTATAGGTTGTATTAGATGTTAAGTTGATTAAATTATTTTATGACATAATATCAACATTGTATTTGTTACATTGTCATAGTAATTATTTTTGTCTTTGTTATGTATGTTGTTTTATTTTTGGAAATTGGCACCACTTATAATCAAAATGAAAAAATATGTTATGACTTTAAAGTCTAAGTTTTATCCTTGTAATGATTAAATTAAATTATGAATTAAAATAGCAACATAATTTATTATTATTGTTGTTGGCAGTGGTAGTGTATTAGAAACTGTT
>LPNX010721706.1:0-18333 GCA_001517045.1 Pseudotsuga menziesii | reverse complement strand
ATGCGTTTTCAGGGCTTCTCTCTAGTACATGAGTAAAAAATCAGGTTTTCATCGCCAAATTTGGCCAAAAAGTGTTACCCATCTTCATGGAATCACCCAGTAGTAACATTTTTCAGAGTGCAGGCTTTCACAGTTTGTCATCATTGTGAATGATTTTTTGGATTAAGTTGTCAGTGAGATTTTCAACCGACATTTCAAGTGGGAACTCCATGCATGATCGTTGGGGGAACAATGTAAGATTCATTATGGTTTGAAAAGCTTTCACATAGCTTAATCCCGAAAATCAATATCCAAGTATTAACATTTAATGTCAATACTACATAAGTTAATAACGGTCAGAACACAATATTAATATGTTGTTAAATAACTTTATATCATGTAAGAAATTTGTTACACAAACTATTAATAATTCACTAGTCAAATATTGATGACTTTTGTTTTAATACGTAAATATAAATATGAATGATAATCAAAGTATATCATTAAATACATTTATAGGTAAAATTTCTCACATAAATATGTTATTCATAAAATCAACATTCATTCTCTTAGTTTTTAATACACCACCACCACCAACAACAATAATAATAAATTATGTCTCTATTCTAATTCATAATTTATTTTAGTCATTACTAAGATAAAACCCATTTTACTCTGAGTCATAAAATATTTTCTCTTGTCCACTATCAAGTGCTACCAACTTCCAAAAATAAAACATCATACTAAAAAAAAAATTAGACTTAGTATGCTAACTCAACCTAGACACATTAGTTAACATAATTTCAATTAAATGAAATTCTAAGATAATAATAGCAACACACATTGATTATTAATGTCATTAAATAAATTTAATAATAATATGCAAAAAATCTTCTACAATCTATTTTAGTGATATAATCATTGATCTTAACTTATATTAGAAAATATAAATAATAGTAATATAAATAAATTATATTTCCATTCTAACGTATAATTGATTTTGATCGCTAAAATAATCAACTTAGCATAGTAACACTTAATATATAATAGTTTTTCTTGTCACTTGTAAAATGTTTCCAACCTTCTAATATATTACAACATGATACTCAACACATACAATATTACATGTTATGTTGAGAATTAAAATTGTTACAGTAACAAACACATTTGTATTATGTCATTAAATAGTTTTTAAATGGGTCATTCTAAAATTGTGCCAACATTTTACTAGTATAGGAACTCAACACCAACAATGTACTAGTTACCATATCAAATTATAATTAAATTGCTTAATCATAGTAACATATACAATATTAATGTCATTACATAAACTTTATCAACTTACCATTTAATTCAAACTATAGATAAGATTAATAGAAATTATGTAAGGAATCAAAGTCTAAGAATTTCATCATTTTGAAAGAATCAAAGTCTAAGACTTTCTTCATTTTGATTTGTCACATAGGATTAGAAATGTGTAATATAGGTGTTAACATAGTCCCTCTCCCCTCATGTTGTAAAGGGTGCTATCTCAATGGAAGAGCACCTGCATTACAAGCAGGATGATGGTGGTTCGATTCCTCCGTGCCCTAACATAAATTAATAGGTGATATAAAATATTAATGATAATATAAATATTGTAATATATCTATATTTTCAATATAAATATGCTCTTTTCAATTAAACACATTGTTCAAATACTTCATAAATAAATAATGAACACTTGCAATAATTAGTTCAGTTGGTTTTCCCCCTTCCTCTTGTATATGAAAAAAAGCAAATTGTACTGCACTAATGCTATTCTAGTTCATAATTGATTTTGATTGTTAAAATAATTAGTATTAATAAATAAGGGAGGATTTACTAACATCAATATCATTAAATAAATTTATAGGTAAGAAATTTCTCACGTCAATCTATTATTCATAAAGTAAACATTCATCAACTTAGTTTTTAATACACTACCATTACCAACAACAACAATAATAAATTATGTTGCTATTTTAATTCATAATTTATTTTAATCATTACAAGAGTAAAACTTAGACTTTAAAGTCATAAAAAATAATTGTTTTAATTATAAGTGGTGCCAACTTCCAAAATAAACAACATACTCAACAAAGACAAAAATAATTACTATGACAATGTTTATAATTGTTGTAGTAACAAATACAATGTTGGTATTATGTCATAAAATAATTTAATCAACTTAACATTTAATACAAACTATAAATAACATTAATAGAAATTATGTAAGGATTCAAAGGCTATGACTTTCCTCATTTTGAAAGAAGTCAATCTAGCGGAAGTGCATCTTGTGAGGTGCGAATAGATGAGATGATGTTGAGCCACTTGCAATATCTAATGATGAAGGGACATTGATGTATTCCCATGCTTGTTAGCGAGAGAACTTTCCATTAAGGCATGCAAGCCTCAAGGTACAAAAAATGAACTCTAGTCTCTATCCCAAATAGTGTGTTGAGGTCGATGGGGAAAGACTTGTTGAAAGATGGGCCTTAATGAATCCCACATCAGTCAACACGAGTTGTGCAGAATGAGTGGTAGGACTATAGATAAAAGATCTCACATTCAAACAGTTTTTATGGCAAGGAAAACAAAGAAATGTAGTCATGGAAAGGAAACTGAATGGTTTTATTCATAAGGAAAAACATGAACTGAAAATGAGGAAAGTGTGTGTGACTCATAAAATTAGACATGCGGGAAGTCATGATGTATAAGGCAGTGAAAAAGTAGACTCTAACATGGATGACGAATAAGCTTGGAAGGAGAAGGGTAAGTGATCATGTCATTGCGTAATTGGTTTTCTGAAAGATGGCTTTGTGGCGGAATATAGCATGACATGTGCGATGAAAATTTTAGTTCCTTCAATGATGCATATTTTATTGTTATTTTTGAAGATCACTTCTATATGAAATTGGATCGTCTTCGAACCTGTAAAAAGTTAGCACTAATACTGTAGCCAAATTGTGAAAGCATCAAAAAATATAAATTGCAGAAAACACGTTCTTAGCAAATCAAATGCAAAATAAAGTGAAATGTGTTTTTACCTGTCAATAGTTGCACACCTTTAGACATTTGTTTTTATTTAGAGCTGTGACTTCAAAAACATGTTAGCATGGAAACATGATTCAAATGCTTCAAAATTTTTATTTTTATGATTTTATTTGTTTACCTAATATTTTTATTTATTTGTATATTTAAAATATATATATATATATATATATTATTTTTTGTTGTTGTCATAATAAAACAAGAAAAAATTCTAAGTTTTATTGAGAACCCTTTTATTATTATTTCTGAATTGTTTTTATATATTTTTAAACTTGATTTATTTAAGAACAAACACTATATTTTTATGTGTTTTTAATTTTGATAAGTTTATAAATATATATAGATTTAAAATAATTTAAGTTTTATTATGTTAATTTTTTTTTAAGCTTCTTAATTGTTTTACAATTAGTACAAAAATAAAAACAAAAATAAATTCCTAACTAACCTTATCCTGCAAAACAACTTCAAAAACAATATTCTCCAAAGATAATGTTGTGTTACTTTATTATTTATTTTACTATACAAGGAAGGCTCTTCACTGTCAAAATTATTCTTCTCTTCTACTGATGTCTTCACAAATCGTTCAAAAAAAATGGATTCCTTCATTTGAGCAACATAGTCCTTTGATAATTGGAAGGTGTAGGGATCAAATTGTTACGAGCAAGAGGACATGATCCATGTGAAACAGTTAGGTAATAGAACTCGTGTGCATGTTCATGCCATAAATGATTCCAAGTATGTAGACCAATGATTTTCATGGTAAGTTTAACAGTTCGAATGACTGCGCAGATGCAAATGGTGGTCTGAATGATCGTCCGAATGAGAACCTTCACCTTCTTAAGAAAAACTGAGTCAAAAAGTGTATGATGGTGAAGGAAAACATATCTTGATACTTCATAATTAGTCATCATACAATCATCTATAGGTATGATTTATATCAAAATTGTGGCAAAATTGGGGCACCAACACTCCATCGAAAAGAGTAACCATCTGAATGTTGGAATCGGATTCTTCACAACAGCACTATACATGACCCAAAATCCTCCGTTTGGACCCATACTGAGGGCCCCCATGACATCGTCCAAATATATGAGTTCCCTACTATCAATAGATACTAAATACTTAAAATCATCCACGGCCAGATCAAGGTTCACAATATGCACATAACGACCAATGCTCTCTTAGTGTTGTTGCAAGTTGTAGAAATAAGTTGACTTACCATTACCTGTAGGCCCTATGGCAAGTTGTGCATAGACCATTGTTACGACATTACAAATTCCTCTTAGTCATAGAAAATAGAAGAAAAAAAACTATGGAACAAATTAATTGAACAAAAAAACTTATTTATAACTAGATCTATCTTAGTCAAAACATTTACATGAGACAATTCAAGTTGCACCATCACAAAAAGAGAGCCTTCGTTATATCTGAAACGAACTGGGAATTAAGCAAATATTCAACAGAAACATTATAATTCCAACACTGGATTTGATAAACAAATGTTCAGAATACATGCTACATGTGATTGGAGTACCTGCAGGATATGCAAAGCTACACCTGTGATTATCTCCAACCACATCCTTCATTTTTCTATTTACTTAGATCTAGATCCTATTGGACATTGGCCAAGGATCATATTAATTAATGGGCAGAGGAAAACACACTTCAAAGAAAGGTTTATTATATTGGGGTATCGCCTAACATTGCTTATGAGGATAATGGAATCAAAGCATGAATGCTAAAAGGCCATATTTGAAATATTCATTTCTTCTTGAATGCGATCTGCACCAGTGACAACCAAACAAACTAAAGCACTAGAAATGCAGATCATCTAATAACTAGAGCGTGTCTAACTAGCAGGGTAAGATTTCTCATCTTGTAAAAACCCCACGAGATCTTTATGTGCATATCAATTTGGATCTGTGACCTTCTCCCAAAAATCATAAGTGGTTTCCTTGTGAAATTAGGAATCTACACACCAAAATACATATCAATTCTCATTCGGTAGTAGCAAAAACTACTACAGTGACAACCTTGGGTAATAAGCAGTTGCCATTAAGGAAGAGCTGTAAAAATATACATGATATATTTACCTGTCATGACAATCCTTTATCGCACAAGTATCTAGGGAATGGATGTCGTAACCACCAGAATTTGGGGTTCAAGCACTACTTCACGTGTTGTAGACACTTCACATAACCAAAACATACTTTGCACATTCATAAGCAAGATATTTTATCATTGTAAAATGAATCCTCGGTGTAATAATAGTGAGACCAATTTCCAAGTTGAGAAATAGCCTAAATATTTCCAACACTAATGGCTCCATTAAATGAGACAGGTGTGAATATGTTACAAAAGGTATGAAATTATGGAGGAAATAACTCTAACGTGTAGGGAAATAACTTTGATAATATCCTCCACAAAATTGCGTCAAGTGTCTATAAGATTGGAAAAAACTCTGACATGTTTTGCAAATTGTTATCAGGTTGTAGAATTGTAATGGATATGAGGAAGATTGTAAGGATTCAACGACTGAAAGGATTGGTCAGATAAACAATGCGTGGTGTTTTAAAATGGGACGTAAAGGATCTCCAGAGTAGACCACGGTGAGAAGATAGGAACGATATCTTTATTCCTGTGTTATGTGAATAGATTGGTTTCATGCACCAAGATTTGTTGGCTATCTATTGGGGATACGAGTGGAAACGAGGCAGTATTTTGCGTCTCCTTGTTAATGTGTTTGACTGTTTAATGAATTTGTGAATGGATAACCAGGTTCTATGTGTGTATTCCTTATAGTGGTCAATCAAGATTGAATTGCAGGTTTAAAGAATGATTTCCTATGGATGTATGAGCAATGCCCGAGGAAATAGATTTCCAACCTAATTTGGGGTTTACATTACGATTTCAGAGTAAATTCAAGGACAATAGTGTTATTGTTCACTAAGCAACCCATAGGTAGAGATAGGACCAATCAAAGGATTATCTCCATGTTGCATGTAGCAAAGGTCAGGCCATCCTAGAATAACCAGTATGGAGGTCAATATGTGATTTGTTGAAACATGTAATTTTTTAGCTGATAGTACTAACATTCCAATTACAGAAAGAGAAATTGTTGTAGAGATCTTGAGATCGTGGGTAAAAGTGAAGGTGCAGGCCTATAGGAATTCCTGACAATTGAAATTACCAGTTGGTCATTACAAGTTGAGAGAAGATTGGACAAGTTTGTAGTCTGAAAGAAGTTGGAGCAAGGAGCATATCAGAATATCACATGCATAACGTCCACGTTATTTGAAAATTTTTATTTGTTTTGTTGTTTTCTATAATTTTCAATTTTATTTTTTGTGTGTTTTTATTTTTATTTTATGTTTGCAGGTTTTGTGTGGAAGAGTGGAATCGTGGAAGTATGGAATGTACATAAAATAACTTTTATTTTTATTTGGTTTTGTGTGGAAGAGTGGAATCGTGGAAGTATGGAATGTACATAAAATAACTTTTATTTTTATTTTTATGTTTTTTCATTTTATTTTTATTTTTATGTTTATGTTTATTGGTTTAAATTGATTTTGCAGATCTCGATCAAAGGGTGATTATTCTTAAATAATTTATTTCAAATTTTTTAAGAAAAACTAAGATTAAAACTAGAAAACTAATTCAAACAAAAGAAACTTTGTTTTAGTGTTTTTTTAATTATTCCTAAAAAAGATTTAAATTTCTAAATTTTTGGCAAAATTAAATAAAATTGAACATTTTCTAGAACAAAAGGAAATCATAAGACGACAATTTAAAATTGTTAAATGTCTTTATTTTTTTATTTTTCATTATTCGTGAAAATTTTAGGCATCCTACCTTTTGTTATTACACACACTTATTCAAAACGAAAACTTTAACTAAACATGTTTTATTACTCTATCCTACATATTCTATGCCAATTGAGAATTATACTTATTTAAGTGTAATGAAATTTCCATTGGAACCATACATCCAAAAGAAGAAGAAAAAAGTTCACATACAATTTTACAAAATGAAATCTTACAAATACAAAAATATGCGAAATTAAATGTTCTAAATGTAATGTAACAAAGTAAAAACAAAAACAAAACTGATCTAACCTAGTACTTACTTGAAACCATTGTTCGATGCAACTTCCATAGGCATGATGTTCTTCTTTATTTTGAGCACCCGAAATCCCGTCTTCATCCTCCTCAATTTCTTGCTTGCATAATTTTTCCTCATGTGATGTACATAATTCTTCAAATTTTGATTCTTCATTTGGTTCTGGAGAAGTGGTTAAGCTTTTGGGTGCTATCGGGATCTTCTTTTCTAAAGAAGAGGAGATCTCGGTTTTTTCTAGGATCTGAGTGGGTTGGTATAGACTTATGCTCATCGTAAAATCATCTTACTGGAATCAAATCAAATTCTAGAAAAAAATTAAAAACGAGTACATGACAAGTGCAAAAATAGTACGAGATGAACTAGTACAAAACGAGTGTAAAATCAGAAATAAACAAGTGCAAAATCAGTACAAAACAAAAAATGAACAGGTACAAAATCCAAAGCAAACTAGTACGAAATAAAAGCTAGGGCATAATGAATGCAATTCAAAATTACACTACAAAAATGTACATGCAAAATAATAAACTAAAGGCACACTTGCATAAAAAACTCGTATAAAAGAAATATTCTTGCAGAAAATGAAAGAACAATCTTGCAGGAAAAGTAAACAATTTGCATCAAAATAAACACTCTTACATGAAAAGTAAACCACGCTTGCGAAAAGGAAATGTATTTGCATGCAAAGGGAACAACAAGGACTTGGGGTGACCCACTAAAGTGGATGCATTAGGTTGTTACACCACATAAATTATGTAGTGAAATTGTCTTTGCGACATATCTTTTCCCGTCCCCCTTGTTGTGTAATATTAAAGCAATCTATCTACATACCTAAACTACAATCCCCTTTTAGCACCTCCCCGGCAACGATGCCAAAATGTTGGTGAAAAATATTAAACAATTAATAAAATATCCAACGATTTAAATTGTTAGTCCAAAGATACCGTAAACTTGTGAGGTACATGCAAAATATATGAAGGGTCGGAGTAACACTAACTTAATCTAATATTCTATGCGACTGAAATTAAAAACACATGCGAATGAAATCTAAGAAAACACATGCGACTAAAATCTAAGAAAACACATCCTGTTGGTAACCTTCAGGTTGCTACATATATATCTCCTCTTGAAGTTCACCATGAAGAAATGCACTTTTAACATCCATGTGTGAACCTCCTAACGCTTAGATGCAACAATGGCTAAAACTAGCCTGATAGAGTCCATGTTTGCAACTGGTGCAAATGTATTTTTATAGTCCACTCCTTGGACTTGAGAGAATACTTTGGAAACCAACTTATCCTTATACTTGATATCAGAACCATCAGCAGCCACTTTGGTCCTATAGACCCATTTACATTGCACTAGTTTCCTCTTGAAGGGCAAGGGAACCGATTCCCAAGTCTCATTTTCCTGTAATGAGTTGAACTCTTCTTGCATGGTTTTTTTCCATATTGGGTCAATTTATTCTTCTTGATATGATTTAGGATCAGATCCAACCATCATGAATCATTTGTCATCAATATTCACGTCACATGCAGAGAAAGTAGTGTGAAATTGTGATCTAGTCTTTCTAGGATCTAGTGGATGCTAGCTAAATCCCCAGCTGCTTAAATGGTTTTCTCAACCCATTTGGTATGAATGGGTGAGCCATGATTTGAATCATCATCTTCAGCAATATCATAATCAGAAATATCCAAAATATAATCATCATTTACATCATCTTGGAGTGGAGTATTTTAGCATTCCCTTTGAGCAAATTCAGTCTCCTCCATGAGTTATTTTTCGAATTGCACATTCTTTTAAATGAAGGTCTTTTGAGATGAGGGATCAAAGGTATTGTAGACCTTTGCATATTCAGCATATCCAACCATGATGTACTCCTTTCTTTGAGGTTGCAAGGTCTTTCTCTTCTTCGAAGGAATCCTAGCCCAAGCCTTTGAGCCAAAGACCTTAGAGTGAGAAACATTTGGCTTGTGACCAAACCAAGCCTCATATGGTGTTTTTCCATCCACTAATTTGTGAGGATCTATGTTTTGAACAAACATAGCATAGTTAATGGATTCATCACATAGGTTCGGATTACAATTCTTTTCTTCAATCATACAAGTTTCCATCTCCTTGAGATCCTTGTTTTTACACTATGCCACACCATTTTGATGTGGTGTGTAGGGGACCGAATGCTGCATTTGGATGCCAAATTATTCATAGAGATGTTACAAACTCTTGCTCATATAATCATTAGAGGAAATTTCAGCTCAAAATGGGCCTTTTAACTTTTATTCAAATTCCATGTTATCATGTGTTAGCCAATGAAATTGCTTTAAATTTGAAATACCGTATGGGTCTTAAACACCTTTTTAATATAAATTTGGGGATAGCTATCATAAAAAAAACTACTTTTTTTGTTTGTATTTTTGACATATCTCCCTGTGTTTTTACATCATCATTTCGTTTTTCAGATATTTCTTGTTTTTGGGGTAGCAGGGTCTATAAAAAGTATGTTGAGTGGGTACTCGTTGGATGTAGAATTTAATTCTTCATCCAACAAGCTCTCCTGATCGAAATTCGAGTAAAAACACAGGGAGATATGTTAAAAATACAAACGAAAAGGTAGTTTTTTCCTTTTCTTCCTCCAAAATTAATAAATATTATTTTATTATTTTATTAGTTCATTTTAGGAGGCCCATTTTGAGTTGAAATTTCCTCTAATGCCTTTCCATTTTCGGTCCTGAGTACTTTGAGAGTCTCAAAAACTTCATATTTGAGTTTGAGAAAGTATACCTAGCAAAACCTTGAGAAATCATCTATGAAGGTCAACACATACCTTGATCCTCCATAATACGGTGTGGTAAGAGGACCAATAAGATATGATTTCACCAAATCAAGTACTTGGAAAAATCTCCTTGCTTTCACTTTCTCATAGTTGCACTCTAGATGCTTTCCCACTGCACATCCTATGCATATGCCATTGGAGATGTGTGAAGGTTTTTGTATTTTAGATGCCCATATCTATCATGACACAAATCGCCTGTCTCATTGGCATGAGTCGGGAGTGCATTCCCTCTAGAATAGGGAAGGAAATGAGAGAACTTGTACATATTGCTTGATGATCAGCAAACACCAATGCCACCACCTTGTTTGTGGAAATCTCTAATATATCCATTGTATATGGATTAAATTTTACTCTCTTGGCTTCATTAGTGTGAGTCATTTGGTAAAATGAGAGTAGTTTCGTTGCCAAGCCTGGTACAAACAAAATATTATTGAAATACCCATCATCAAGGTCGATCCTTCCAATTCCTTTGGGTTGGATCTCTTAATCATCACCCATTCGAACAGTTGGACCACTGTCACAATACATCGATGAGACGAATTATTTTACAGAGGTCATATTCCTAGAAGCTCTTGAATCTATGATGAAGGAATAAGAGTTTGAAGAACCAACAACCAATGTATAACACCTCTCTTTGTTGTCTAAGCCTGAACCTCCATCCATCTTCCTTGCGCCCTCAGGAAGCAGGATGTTTTTCTTCTCAAGCAGTTGTGCCATCATGTCTATGGTATTCTTCATACATTCCCTCTCTATATGCCACCCTTTGTGATAGTAGGTGCATTTGGTCTTCTCCTGCTTATTATTGTCCTTTTCCTTTCAAGGATTTGAACCCCCATCTGAAGATTTGGGTCTTTCTTGCTTCTTCTTGTAATGTTGCTTTGAATCCTTGGATTTCTTCTTGAATTTGGATGGATTCGAAACTCATACAGCAAGATATAGATATTTACTGGATTTGATGGTTCCCATATGCATTATATTTTCTTTCTCTTGAGTTAGTGACTCCATGAAGTCATCCAATGATGGCCTGTGCCAGTTTCGAGTTGTGAGCTTAATAGAGTAGAAAGTGCTTACAAACAATGAGTACTATGGTCATATATTTGAAAGTATGGAAAATATGAGTTGTTCCTCCTTATTCTTTATGCAAGATTGCTTGAGATGAATCACCAATGGTTTGAACTTGGTGAAGAAGTCCTAGATTGTCTCAAAATGAGTTGGACTCAAGGAGATGAGATCATTTTTGAGCTGGTAATCTCTCATCTCATCATTCTTCCCAAACAATGCCTCAATATTGAGCCATACTTTGTTGGGATTTGATAGAATGTCTATGTGAAATATTAATCCTATCGAAATGATGAGACAAAGCATTCCAAACGCTTCATCAATCATGTTGAAGAACTTTGATTTCTTATGTGGGACAAGTGATTGATCATTCGCTATCATCGGGTAGCACTTTCCTGGAACCTTGTTGCACCACTCTGTAGTGAGAAAATATGTGAGTGAGAGAGAAACATGATCATTCTGATACTGGGACCCTGATCTCCTTTTGTCTTTTGGATTCCCAGCACCATCCCTGGCTTTAGCAATGAGATTTTGGGCCCATATAGGCTTAGGAATTTGGTTTGGAATGGTTGTTGGATCTGGATCTAGAAGCTCATGAGGTTCATCCTCAATACCAAGATCATGATAATCTTGTTCCTCTTCATATGAAATTGAAACATGTGACAAATCATCATCATCAAAAGGTAGTGGAAGAGTGGTTATACCTTCTTGTGCTTCATATGGTGGTAGATCAAACAACTGATCTTCTTCAAACCGAACATTGCAATCAATGAAGCATTTCCTAGTTGCAACCTCCATTAACTTGTATTCTTTTGCATCCTCTGCATATCCCAATAGTATGCATTCACTACTCTGGGATTGGAAGGTATTTCTCTTATCAATAGGTATTATGGCCCAAGATTTGGAACCAAAAATACTCAAGTGAGATACATTGGGATTATGCTCATGCAATGCTTTGAATGGAGTGGCCCCAACCACTGATTTATGAGGAACTCTATTATGTATGCATAAAGCACATTTTACATCTTCTTCCCAAAGAGAAGGAGGAACATTTTTGGCTTGGAGAAGACAGGTTTCCATTTCCTTCAATGATTTGTTTTTCCTCTCAGTCACACCATTCTGATGCGGTGTGTATGGAACTAAGTGTTCCATTTGAATCCCCTCAGATTCACAATATTGTTGAAATATATTTTAATATATTCACCTTCATTATCTAATCTTATAGACTTGACCATTTTCCTGAAACTATTCTCAAACATAGCTTTAAAAAATTTAAAAATTCCAAATACTTCTAATTTTTGTTTCATGAAATATATCCAACAGATCCTTGAATAATCATCAATAAAAGTAAGGAAATACCTAGAACTGTTAATTGATATTGTAGGAATTGTTCCTAAAACATCACTGTGTATAAAATCAAGTATAGAGGCAACTCTATGTGCCTTCCCAACTTCATACCTCTTCTATGGATGCTTACCTTCCAAGCAACCAAGACATACTCCATCGGAAATTTGGATGAGAGGCAAGCCTTCAACCATTTTATCATTGTGGAGTTTCTGGAGATATTTGAAATTGAGATTCCCAAATCACTCATGCCATATCTTGCTAGTGTTCTTAGCATGAGCCAATAGAGCTACGGGAGGTGAAATGAGAAAAACATGTGAGAACTCATAAGCCTTAGTGGCATGATCAGAAATACCTTTTGCTATGAGCTTTCCAGTATATTTTTCTATTATTTCAACTGAGTCATAGTCGAATGTAACTCTCTTGGAAGAGCATGTATGGGTCATTTGATAAACAGAAAACAAATTAGATGCAAGGGAGGGCACATAGAGAAAAATTTTGAAATCACCATGCTGGATTTTAACTAAACCTCTTCCTCCTGCTGGAATTGGGAGTCATCTCCCATGTGAATGCTAGGTTCTTATGATAGAGTAAGAGTGGAGAAGGATTCCTTGGATGAAACCATGTGGTTGGATGCTCCAGAATAAATCTAGTAATCTTTCCACTAAGTAAGGCCTACCTTCAAGGCATGGAATCTCTCATATATTCTTTATGTGGTCCAGCATAAGACTTATTTGATCCATGTGGAATATCAATGTTGTTCTATTCAAGGAGGGAGGATAGCTGGTTGATATTCTTCTTCATGCACTGGATTTTAGGATGAAATCCCTTCATGCAATAAGGACACTTCTGAAAGACTTTTGACTCTCATTTGGTTTCGAATCAGATGCTGTAGGCTCCTTCAAAAGACTTCTAACTCTCATTTGGTTTCGAATCAGATGCTTTAGGCTCCTTCCCCTTATGCTTCCATTTATCTTGCGTATTGGTAGATCCCGACACAAGAAGAGATTGGTTCTTGGAAGTTTGTAGGACTCCCATTTGGACCAACTTATCCTACTCCTGTATTAAAGACTCAACCAAGATATTAAGTGAAGGCATCTTCCAATTAGGGATGGAATCTCTTATAGAATGGAAGGTAGAGATGAAGACAAATTACTCATAACCAAGTTTACTGATCACATAGGGCACAAGTTGCTCATCCTTCCTCTCTATTCTACATTTCTTACATTGTAGTGCTAGAGACTTGAATTTTTGTGAAAAAAAGCTAGATAGTCTCAAAACTGTTGGGATGCAATGATATTAGCTCGTTCTCCAAGATGTGTCCCTGAATCTCATCTTGTTTTCCAAACAATAATTCGAGATTCTCCCAATATTATTTGGGAGTCTTCAATTCCTCAAGATGAAATCGGAAATCCCTCAAGATGTGAGCACACATGAATCCAAAGGCTTCATCGAACCGGTTCAAGAACTTGTTTTTCTCAGTAGGATGATGAGGTTCTATCTCTCTTCCCATAGTTATCCTGCACATGCCAAGCTTGCACAAGAAGGTCTACATAAATTCCCTCCAATCAACATAGTTGAAGGGTGTTAGGATCTGGGGTAAGAAAGTAGGAGAATCCATCAATTATTCCTTCTGGTCAGTCAAATATTCAAGTGAGCTACGTAGCACCTGTAAGAAATCGCTACAAAATAAAAAACAATTCACACTATGTTAGAGTCAATAATTCTATCTCAACATGTACACTTTATTAGGGTTCTTCACACCCGCAAAGACTTCTCTAAATGAATCTAGAGTTAGCAATCCACACTTTGCAGGACTTATATGGAAACCCAGGTGCTTTTGGTGTACAATGGAGAATGGAAAGTCATCTTACTACTTTCCTGAGTAGGCTCTGATAGCATGTTAAATTATTGTGCCATTGATCTTCAAGCAATGAGTGCAATTGAATTGTTGTATTATTATACAATGTAATGGAATGAATAATTCACACTGAACAAGAGAAATTTCACAGAAAATGGATAAGAATTGATCAGTATAATTATAGTATAAAATTCATTAATCCCAATAGTATAAAACAGTGTTACGTAAAGGAGAATTCAAATCATGTGGATATTCTTCAAATTTACCAACTCAATATGACTGCATGGCTAACTAGAAGTGGCTAAATCACTATCAGAGCTCACTAGACTAGCTCCAAATGTCTAATTCAGTCTCTTGGTCAATTATAATCAGTTAAACTAGTTAAACTGATGTGGTAGGTGAGAAGTAGGTGAGATTAGGTGCCTACCCACATACATTCATGCACGAATGGTGCTAACTAAACTAGAGAATATCTAAATAAATGTAATTGGAACATATCTTAGCTTAACTAGTTACCAACTACCAACAACTGAAGGAGGTTAGTTCCAACACTCCCAGTGGCTCCTAAATTGTAGGGATTAGTCTCAAAGCCACTTAAATTGATCCATAAAGGTGCATTTAGTTTCATTTAACCTCTATATGTGTTCCCCACACTCTAGTGACTGGTACTAATGGCACCAATAGCCCAAGTGAACCCAATGGTGCTAGTGGACCCAATAATAATTAATGACTCTTAAGTTAGGAAAATATAATCTAATAGACAAGTATGGACAAGGGAGGATTATAAATCCTAATAGTGATGTGATCAATTTCCAACACCCTTTTGTGCATTCATTTACTCCATGATATTATTTCTGTCATTTGTTTCTAGATTGTATAGACAACTTTCGAGTCACTAGTAATTACATCAATGTAATAAATGTCATGAGATCACAATAATCTCATGTGCCTTCATATATTATCTAATATTATTTATATTATTTCCTTTTGAATCCTATAAGCTTTATGCATATTTCCATCTTTGCAGTGACCCATGGTTATAGCAATGTAAGCAATGCAGTGAAGTCCCAATTTTGTCACGTTCCTTCATTTACTCTAATATTATTTCTATAATTTCCTTCTAAATCATAAGTGATTCATGCATATTCCCATCTTTCAAGTGACCCCAAATTGAGGTAGTGTAAGTTATATGATATGGTTCCACTCCCTTCCCTATAATTTCATCTAAAAGATTGGTTACTTCTTGCGTTTGACCTGCCATGTAGAATCCATGCACAAGACCATTATAAGTGATCACATAAGAAAAATATTCTACACCATTTCAACATGAATTTCGATAGCCTCCAACATGCTACCTTCAATGCAAAATCCATATAGTAGTGCATTGCAAGTAACAACATTCGGTTTCAAATTTTTATACAACATTGCATCCCTTCATATGAAAGCTTCCAAAAAATCACCCTTCGTGCAATATCCATCAATAAGTGTGGTCTAAGTAACATCATCAAGTAACAAACCATTATTTTGCATATCTTCAAATAATCCAATGGCTTCTGACATCCTCTTAGTATTACAGAGACATAAGATTAAATTATTGTATATGACAACATTAGGCATAAATCCGTCTTTCACCATTTTATCACACACCTTGAAAGAACCATCCATATCCCTTATATTTATGTTTGCATAGACTAAAACATTGTAAATTAGTTCATTTGATACTAAATCCTTACTTGAAATTTATTTTGAAAGTATGCCAACCTCTTATGTTTTACCTGCTTTGCACATGCCATTGATAAGTGAGCAATAGGTCACAACATTTGGGGCACAACCTTTATCAACCATTTGATCTTACAACTTCAATTCTTTAGAGATATTTCCTTGCATGTAGTATCCATCAATTAATGTGGTATATGTAACATTATCAGGGATCAATCCCTTATCTGAAACTCGATTTAGAATTGCATGTGAGGCCTACATTTTTACTGCCTTACATAGACCATGAATAAACACATTGTAGCTTATAATATTTGGCTCAGTTACTTAATTCACAATTTCATTGTAAACATTAAAAATATTTGAGTCTAATCGATTAGTACCTATAGCAATCCATTCTTAGTCCTGGCCCAACCGATTTGCTTCTTATGGGGGAATGAGAACAAACAATGAGAAAATATAGATGTAAAATAACATTTAGTGACAATATCCTTTTTTGGTCTATTTAAATCATATTCCACTCTAGTAAACTCTCTGGATTGTTATTTCTCCCCACAATAATTCCTACCACTTAGAGTCAAAGGTAGACGAAGGGGAACTTGTGGCTGGATCGAATCCCAATCTTATAATTGAGAAGGGTTTATTGATTTCCATTGATGTTTTCCCTAAGATAAAAGTAGCGTGTGGGGAAACTTCGATAAATGAAATTGGATTAGCCCCTTTTATTTTTCCTTCATTAAAATATCCACTAATAAGAGATTTGTAAGAAAACTTGTTGGGTATCAAATTTTTTCCAATAATCTCCTTCACTAGATCTGTGGTTTCCTTCATTCTACCTTCCTTACATAGTCCATTGATGTTTGAATTAACTTATCACTAAGAGGAGGGTGAATCAATAATTGCGTAGATATGTATAATTTTAAATTATGCATATTTTCACGTATTTAAAACTTTCCATCATCCACTCAAACAATCAGAACAATCCATAAATACCTGAGAATAATTGTATATATATAAATAAATATTTATAGTTACATAAGTGGGAGATTATAGTATCCAAACATGAGAACCCACTCATTTAGGGTGTTAACATGATCCCAAATACAATATGCAGGTTGTTGGAACCGACCTATAACAACGTCAATCTACATGAGCACCAGCTCACGATCTTAAATCATCGACCTCAACAGATATTGGTCTAACTACGCAAACTGTGACTTGCAGCTTCGAGATCCGACTTGTGGATAAATTCACTCTCTGGTTGTGGAAGCACCAACTTCTATTTGTTATCCATCACCGACTATAAGGAGGCTATGACCCCTTGTGTTTTATCTACACCAACATAAATGATGTTTCTACACCCCAACTGTATTCTCTAGTACTGACTCAAAGGAGGTTGCAACCCCCTTCTCCTTTCCCCGTTTGACCTCCTTAATATGAAATATGATTGTACAGAAAAACTACAAATAGAGAAAATACCTTATCTTCACAATATGTAACTTATGTAACTTCTTTGATATGTGTTTGAGTATTTGCATCTGAACATAAAATTGCCCAAAATATGATGTGCGATATTTTATGCGTATGTGTCCTTTAAGTTGATATGTGTTTTGCATCTGAATAGAGTCTTTGGATCAGTTATACTTGTTGTTATATGATATGTGCATTTACTTACCAATATATTTTTACATACGGGTATCATTTTCTTCAAGTGCACTTATTCATTTTTCATCATTGATTTAACTGCGCACTTTGGCTCCACTGCATAAAGATACTCTCTGCAATCATCAATCCATTGATATCCCAAAT
This sequence comes from Pseudotsuga menziesii, assembly GCA_001517045.1. Classification (NCBI taxonomy): domain Eukaryota; kingdom Viridiplantae; phylum Streptophyta; class Pinopsida; order Pinales; family Pinaceae; genus Pseudotsuga; species Pseudotsuga menziesii. Next base: position 544 of record LPNX010721706.1, on the reverse strand, counting down.
AAATTCCAAAGACTATCAAATAGTTATCTCATATATTCATAATCCACAAGCTTTCTTGACCTCATCCATCTTTTATTTATAATATTTTTTTACCCAAGAGATGTGTCCACTTAGTGAAGTCCCTTAACTTCAGATAGCATCCCACTAGATTACATTTTCAACAAGTTAGGACCTGCATATGTGTGTTTCTTTCCTTAATTCATGTTTGGACCTAGTGTATGACACACATATGCCAACATCCTTGTACCAACTTTTGCACACAACTATTTATTACTTATGTTGCTTTACAAATATTTGTACCATATATCATATTCTTTGTGGGAATTTTACACGCGGTTTTGTTTCTCTTTATTAACAAGTCTTGCAAATGGTATTTGTGCATCTATTTCATTTTCAATGATCTTCTATATGTATTATTATATGCACCTTTGCGACCAATATCTTGGTGTGATATTGCTTTTATGTGACTTCCACATTCTCCCACAAGAATTTCTTCAAGTTGGTTGTGTGAGAGGAAATTCAATCTAATTCTTTGACTTTTGGT
>LPNX010721695.1:1081918-1095575 GCA_001517045.1 Pseudotsuga menziesii | reverse complement strand
ATTGTAATTTTTAAGAGTTTACTAAAATATTAAACAAAAATGAAAGAGACCCTAAATATTAAAGATCAGTAATAACACATTATATTAATAATACTCCTAATAATATCTTTGAAATAATAATAATTTCTAAGTAACTATGTTTCTAGGATTTAGAAATAAACATGATGTTTTATATATATGTAATAAATATGTAGATAATTAATTATAAATAAATATTTAATATATATCATACAGAAAAGAGACAGTATATAATTATGTTCTAGATTCTAGAATAGGGTTTAGATAAATAAAGCTATTTACGAACTTATTATATACACAAGATTATTATGATAGAAAGTTTACAATCATATTAATTATTTATAAATTGCAACAGAAACTCCTAACTGTAGATTTAGGATTTAAAACTTTACTTAAGTTAAATTATATAACTATAGTAAAGGAATCATAAAAGAATGGACAATATAACCTTGTTTTTATTTCATTCTGTATATTACTTATATATATATAAAGCACAAGATAAATAAACAAATAAAGACATAGTTAAATATAAATATATATAACATAGTTAAATATAAATATATATATATAAAATTAGAATGTAAAGTACAGAATGCTCCATCATGGAGTTGGAGCGTTATTAAAAACTAAACATAAATAAATTTTAAATAAACCATTTAAAATACTCACAGCTAAGTTAATAAAAGAATAATCATTACGTATTCTTTTCGAGAACTATACATTGCAGCAAGGAAGAAAAACCAGGTGCACTCATTATTTTAAACACTTGGAAATTAATTACCAAAACATTTAATAACCTTCACTGTAAACGCAAGGCCAAAGGCCTATAAAGATAACCACAATCGAACTGTAAAAATCAAGGCTCGAAGCCTGTCTGTAACATTTCACATTTAAATAACTCAAAGGCTTAAAGCCTGTAACCCTGTCTTAAAAACCAAAACATGCAAGTAATTAACAGTTTACATCCACGGCCGTAGCCGGTTAAAGCTCTTAAAGAGCTAGGGTTTAACCCGAAATCAAAACATTACAACTATCAACCCTCGCCTTACCATTTTACAAGTAACCCTTAAAACAAAGTCTCGGCCTGGAGCCGTAACCCTTTTATCACAGGGATAAACCCTAGTGAAGCAAGGAAGAATTCTACAGCTAAGCGAAGAGCAGAGAAACCAAGATTATGCACCCTGTCAACAAACAGCATGGAGACGGACATCGAAGGACCGGGCTTACCAGGAAGCGCCGAGCCATGTCTTCTGTGCGCAGCAGCTACGATCTTGAATGGTAAGTCTACCATCAAAGGACAGATAATATTGGAAGGAAAACCTGCCAACAACGAAAAGTTTTCAGTTAATAACCCTAACAGTTACATAACAACAACTTTTAAAATGAAATGCATATTGTAGTCCTCAATCGCTTACTTGCGAAGGGTCAAGCTGTGAGCAGACTGAAACGAGAGTGCTGAAACCCTTTCGTCACCGGGAGAATCGAACAGCCCTCGACCGAGCCCACAAAATAACATTACAACGCAGCCACGAGGAGCAATGTAATACAGCCCACAAGGGAGCAATACAATGCAGCCACGAAGGAGAATGCAACACAGCCACGAAGGAGTAACCCAACACAGCCCANTTCGTCACCGGGAGAATCGAACAGCCCTCGACCGAGCCCACAAAATAACATTACAACGCAGCCACGAGGAGCAATGTAATACAGCCCACAAGGGAGCAATACAACGCAGCCACGAAGGAGAATGCAACACAGCCACGAAGGAGTAACCCAACACAGCCCACGAAGGAGTAACCCAACACAGCCCACGCAGGAGCACAATGAAAACAGGTTAAACACCAGGCTGTTTCCAAGCAAAATCGACCAGCAAGAACCACTAGGGTTTGACAGAGGAGAGCTCAAAGCCCGCAGGCGAGAGGAGGACTGATTCGTTTTGGAGGCAAGTCAACTTATATGGCCCAATGCATGGCGAGGAGACAGCCACGTTATCCCATAAATTTTTGCCAATAAGTGGGTCGATCCCTAATGTTACGTATCCATGTGTTTTGCCATAAAAATCATTTCAGGAATGTTCCATATCATCGCTGTTGTCAACATAATCATAATGTTGAAGGCGTTATATCATTACCCTTCGACCTTGACCTGCATAAGGTCAAACACCCTAATGTTAATGATCTTGTGTGAAACAAATATTACATTGAAATATATATAAACCATACCATATGTTATGATAACCATCGTGTAATATATTATTACATTCAACGAAGCATTCTAACCTTGGATTAATGGCCTTGTAAAGTTAAAGCCAATATTATTGATCCTCATAATAAAGCCATGAACTACAAAGATGATTTGTTTTTGTTAAGTCTAGTTCAGTAATTGATCAGTAAAAGTTTCATTGGGAGACCTCACTTGAGGTTAGTTCATTTGATTATAGTATAATCAATGAACTTAAATTACAAGACTAATGAAATCCAATGGTAGAGTTTTAGTCGCATAAATTATACAGTATATACCTTGCGACCAATTACCATAACATAATAACGTTAACAAGGAGTCTAACCCATGCTTTTACTTGTCAAGTGTTATTGTTTTATGAGTTATCTTCTCAAGGAGTGACCATGTGCAACATGGGAAATAGTTATTTTATTATGAATTATATATTTATAAATGTCTATGTCCATAATTATTCAAGAACTCTGCTGATTTATATGAATGGAACTGGTGATAATAACCATTCAAATAAAGGGGCGACATTTAAAACTGTAATGGCCGCTTGTCAACCTTTGAATTTCGCTAATGAACTTTACTCTTATAACTGTTACTAGTACTAGTAATTTCAATAATTTTTATAGGCATTATTGGAAAAGAAATCTATGTAAACTGCCATCCTTATCTCTGAATGTTCATACAACTGAAGAATTCAAAAATATAACTGGAATTGACAATTCTTATCTTTAGCGTCTTTTAACCTTTCTCATCATATTCTGCTTTATATCAAAAATGAAATAAAGGAGGCTATACCTGTAGAAGCTGAATAGTCCGTTTAACATGCATTTAGTTCTCTACTGAAAGCACTTGATAACAGCATATGATTTATTTTACTCTAGAATGATCTGTTAGCAGCAATCCCAAAAACTTTACCTGTCAATCTGTAAGATAAAGGAAAACTGTGTGCGTTAGCTTTACAGCTAAGTAAGCCCAGTCTATCGTAGTTTATCCACATGCTGTTGCAAACAGAGAACATTTAGAAAACTGAAGAAAGATAAACTCAACTAACATTCCAACCAAGTAATGATCTTACAGTTACAAAATAAATAGCATTAACTAAACAGTATTTAACGATTGTGTTAACATACAATTATGCTATTTAAAAGTTTTTAAATTTCCTGAAATTTTGGGGTTTTGACAGGAGGAGCAAATATCCATTCAGATGAGCACTTTAAACAAGAGATGGAAATATACAAAGAGGTGTCCGGAAGTAAAATCAATTTCCAAAAAAGCAAAATCTTCAGCTGGAAGTGCTCAGCAAGAGAGCTTCGGGAAATAGCCAGAACACTTGGGATGGAAGGCATGACGGACTGGGAAAGCTTCATTTACCTAGGAATCCCCATCTGCAAAACCAAAATCAAATCAGCAAATTGGGAGACTATTTTAGACAAAATTAAAATTAAAATACAAAGTTGGAGTGCCAACTGGCTCAACCTAGCTGGAAAGATCATTCTTATAAAAGATGTTCTAAATAGCATGCCTATTTACCATTCTTCTATCTTGCTCGCCCCAGGCTCAGTTATTCACAAATTAGAAGGTCTGCTCAGAAAATTTATTTGGGAAGGGGGCAAAGGGAATGAAAAGAAACTCCATCTAGTTAGGAGGGCTTCAAGTGCAGAGTTTATCCACCCAAAACCTGTCTTTAGGAGCTAAGTTGCTTTGGCAGCTGGTCACAGGGAAAGAAAGCTGGAGCAAGAAAGTTCTCCGCAAAAAATACTTTCCTGGAACAAGGAAGAGATGTCTGGACGCCCAGCCCCCAATTAGAAATGGTTCACCGGTATACAACTTATGTATTAAAGCGCTGGAACCGTTCAAAAGGAACCTATACTGAATTCCAAGGAATGGGAAAACAATTAGAGTGTGGGAAGACTCCATCCTGGGAGAAACTCCACTTGGGTCTCGCATGGAAGTGGACAACATCAAACACTGGCTATTGAATAAAGGAGCCACCTCACTGTGGGATCTGTCAACATGGGAAGACAATAACTGGATTGGTTGGGATCTAGGCGACCTCCCTCCGAAACTAGAAGCAGAAGATGAAACTCTAACAAACCTCCTCCAAGGAAAATCTCCCATTAAAGAAGGAATCAGAGATAAAAGAGGGTGGGGAAACAATTCAGGAAATTACTCATCCTCGGAAGGTTATAAGAACATCCAAGCAATCCCTTATGCTGCTCCTAACCTGGTGGTCTGGAAGTTTCTTTGGTCAAAACCCTTCATCCTGAAAATTGACATATTTTGCTGGACGCTGGCCCACAAAAGCATTCTTTCTGGAGAAAACCTAAAGAAAAAAGGTATGGAAGGCCCAACTAGATGCGCTCTTTGCAAAAATGAGGAAGAAACCTCGGATCACATCATCCTTGGTTGTCATTTCTCAAAATAATTTTGGAAAGAAGCTATGAGGCTAAACCCATGCATCAATCTTCCAGACTGGATGAATCTCTCACCGTTTCATCTGGCCAAGAAAACTCTACTCCAAACTACCTGGAATTGGATTCCAAAAGCCATCTGCTGGAAAATTTGGATTGAGAGAAACAATCGAATCTTCAGGGGACAAGAAAACCATCCCTCTAAAATAGCAATACATGCAAGAGCAATTCTTGGGGAAGCCCTTGAACACAACCTCTCCCTGAATAACACCACTCATCTTCTGCCCGAAGAGTCACAGTGGCTAAGCATGATTGTACCCAACCATTAGAATCGATCCTTGCCAAAATCCCATATTGCTCAATGGGAAATTCGGCTTGATGAACTTGATTTCAACAGATGGAAAACCTCCATGAATGAAATCTGCCTCTTCTTTGACGGAGCTTCAAAGGGCAATCTTGTCTTGGCTGGTTGCGGTGGAGTGATTACAGAGGCTAATTGTACTGTGCTCAGCAATTACTCCTCGGGCCTAGGCATTGATTCTAATAATAAAGCAGAATTTTGTGGACTCCTGCAAGGTTTGAGGATTGCACTGTCCAAAGTAATTGCCAATCTTTCGGTATTTGGTGATTCTCGAATGCTAATTCAAGCTCTAATAAGGAATAAGCGACCCTCTCATCTTCAATTGGTGCAAATTTATCAGAAAATTTGCCTTCTTAGTAAAAAATTCCAATCCATCAGATTCTTCCATGTACTTAGAGGGCTGAACTCGCTGGCAGACAAAGCAACAAATCAAGGGACCCTCTTGGGCAGAGGTATCTTGCACAAGGATGGTGTGGAAATACGATGTGACATCCCTTAGCTGGAGTAGATTCAGGATCATCAGACGGCGTTCCCATTTGCTAGGTAGTGCACCATTGTACCGCGAATCTCCTCCTTCGACTGGCACTGCCAAAAAATCTCTGCAATACGTTTCTGGTCACAAGCACCTCATGACTCTGTCTCCCTCCCTGCCAGTTACTTATTCAATGCATTTCTCCATCATTACCGCAAAGGCTTTGAAGATCCAGTGTTTTGATGTTCCTCTAAAGAACAAGGGGAAAGCCATCACCGTGCGGCCAAGGAGACTCCTTTTGCTGTCAAAATATCGCTCAGCAACCTCTCGTCACTTGCCGATCCAGGAAAAGGCTGATAGCTACTTGCAATGGCGTCTCATGGTTCCTCCTCCGAATTGGGACCATCGGTGGAAGATCGGATTGAATCACTGGAGAACTCAATGGGGAGGCTCAAAGCACGTTTGGATAGCCAAGGCAAGCTCCTGCAAGCGACATCTCAAGCAGGAGAGCAAACCTGGGACATTCTAAATGAAGATATCAGGAAGCTGCGCGCAGATCACTCGGCCTCTTCAGAGAACCTGGAAGATTTCAAAGAAGAGGTTCGCACCGGTTTCAAGGACGCTGCAAACATTCATGGAGACTTTGGAAAATGAATTAGTGCTCTAGAGACTGCTATCTCTAAACTGATAGCTAAACTGGACAAATGAAGATCTCCAAGCTGGAAGTCAGTACTCTCTCTGTCAAGCTGCGACCCTCTCCTTTGCTACACCTCATTTCTCTGCTTTTTACTGTAATCAGCCCGTTGGACTGCTTTGGATTCCTACATTCATTTTGAAAAAGAATCTACCTTTGCTATGTAGCATTGAACTTTGTCAAATCCTGTGGTAGCTGGTTTACCGGAAACAATTTAATCTTCCCCTATGTTTTAGTAAAAAAAAAATAGTGTGGAGTGCAATCATTATGAGCTTATTTTGATTGATATGCTATTAGGAAGGATAGATGCATATTAAAGTTTTAAAAAAATGTCTTATTTTATAATGTTATAAAAATGTTAAAAAAATTACACCTCAAACCTAAATTAAAGAAACTTAAATTAAAGAATTGTTTTAAATATGTGTGACTCTCAAGAAATTAAAGAGTTGTTAAGTATATGTGAGGGATCAATATAAAACATAATTTGATTTGGAGGATTTATGTCTTAAATCTTCATAAATAAGCAAAGAAACTTTTATAAGGGCATAATGCATAATAAAACTTAGATTATAAAGGGGAACAAAATGTTATTAATATTATGATTCTTTCTTTGTTCATTGTTTCATAGATATGTTTTTTTTCTGAATTTGAAGAATCTGTGGCATTAGTTTCTTCTTCTCAACACTTTTAGACCTTTTTAAGTCAATCTATCATTAAGAGTTTTCAAAAGAGGCTTCTTGAGAAGTCTTCAGTGAGGTAAGCTCTATTTCAATTGTTTAATTTATATTCAGCCTTTTTTGTTTTTTATTTCAATTGTTTTATTGATATTCACTCTTTTTTTATTTTGCATTATTTTACTATAAATTTTATTATTTTTTATTTGATGTATAAATTTTAGAGTATTAATGTTTTATTATTTAAGTTTGGATATGTTTTTAGAGTTTAATAAATATTTTAATTAATTTTTATTTAATGTTTATATTTTTGAAAAATTTATATTGTTTATTTTTTTTGGTAAATAAAGTTTTAGTAAAATAAATTTTGATTTTTTTTTTTAAATGTTATGCTGATATTGTATAAAGCTTAGTATATTTTAATTCCAAGCTTTTAGTTTTAGATAATAAAAAATTAATTTATTTGTTTTATTTTAATATTATTTAAAGTTTATTTAGAGTTAAAAGTTAATTTTAGTATTAAAATTATTAAATTTATTATTGGTCTTAGCTTTTAGAAATTTTATTACTATAAGCTTTTATACTGTAATGTGGTTTAGTTTTTATTTTTATTTTTTTATTTTGATAATATAATAGCTTAGTTTAGGTTTTAAATTCAAATGATTAAAGTAAAGTTTAACCTAAAAATGATTAATTGATTTAGTGTAATGTTATTTTGTAAAGTTTTGTTTTCTAAAATATAGATTTTTGGTTCTAAGTTTGGTTCTAGCTTTAATCTTCAACACTATAAACCTAAGTACATATGTCAGAAGAAGGAAACCTCTAACTTTGCCTCTAATATATTCAACTAAACTCCAAGCGAAAACTCTCAAATCGAACCATCAACAAAAAATGGATTCAGAAAAATCTTTATATGGATTTTAGCTCAACTCCTTTCACAATTAAATAATATTTTTGGCTTTGACATCCACATATTTTTGCTAGGAAAATACTAGACAAATATTAAAATGTTTAACATATACAATAAGAAGACCATTCAAGACCAAAATAACCTCATAAAATACTATAATAATTAGGCCACATAAGTGAAAATGCCATGTGTATTCATCCTCACGAAACATGAGCTTGCAAACCCATACCAAGTGTCATTTTTCCTATTCTCCTTTGGAAATATCCTCAAGAATAACCTCCAACAATCAATCCTCACTACATTCTTAAATAGGATCCTTCTTGAAGAAATAAAGTGAAATATCCCACAAGAGGTGCACCCTTAATATGTGTGCATTGAGACCACACATAAATTAGTACATAGAAAGAGCACGCTTGAGAAGCATGTCCAAGTAGTTATGTCATGAAATAATGAGCCACGATGTTAACTATGGTGGAGATCTCCCCTAGATGAAATGGTCAACAACGTTGAGATGCCTAAAACTATGCCAAAGATAACAAGGTTAGTTCGGGAACTTCCTCCAATGCAAACAACCAATTTGTTGGTCTAAAAACCCAATTTGTGGGTATTCAAAAATCTAAGAGAACTTGACCTATGAGCATGTGCAATTTCCTAGATCTATACGCAAACACATCTAAACTCCTTAAACCATGAGTTAATGACCTAAGAGAAGTGTCAGAACATAGTGACTAGGACGACAATATTAATCTTTGTCGCTTTGTTGTATCGTCCTCACCATTATGTCTACAGTGAAATCCATGTCACTTCCATATCTCATTTTGTTGTTTTTGCTTCCATACATGACCCTTTCGACAGATTTTCCAAGTTGCATCTCATGGGTCGTCGTGTTGTGGTCAAGTCAAGTCTTGACATTTTGTCATTTATTTTCTATCACGTCGTTATGCCATGAATTTAGTGTCATTGTATTTTACTCATCACATTGGTCATGTCCATATTTCATTTGGACAAAACCATCGTCGTTGACCCATTCGACATCCAATCATTGTTTCAACAAGCATGAGTGTCTTGTCGAGCTAGATTCCACAAAATTTTGTATCCATAGTGACTTGAGTGTACCTAAAAATTTGTTGTGATACCTTCCAACGACATTCTCATGACGATTTTGAGAGAATAAAGATACAAGTCCAATTGCAAAGGAGATGTTAGGACATGTATGTGTCAAATACAATAGATTCCCAACCACTTTTGTTGATACTACGAGGGACTAACTCATGGTGAAGAGAAACCAATAGAAATTTTAACCCCTGACATCAATGCTTGCTGAACAATCTAAATGATGGTTGAATAACTCCCTATGGTTATTAAATCATCCACATACAAAACCATATAATCAAGAGACCAATGCCATGTGTTTGAGAGTAAATAGTAGGTTCAACTAATGCAAATAATTGTAGTTTAGATGTTCAAATCCTTCAATCCAAATCCTACTTAAAGAATTAGCATGTGCAATGAAAGAGGAAACAAAGGGAGGCTGAAAAATAACAAACATGTACAATCTAGATCAACTATGATAAACTCTTCTGGAAGCAAATGCAATGTTTAGATTATGTAGTTCTTAAATGACTACTTCACAAGGATAGAACGTTAATGTTTTCCCATCACTAGAATGAAAAATATGATAAATTGAGAGTAGATTAGAAGAGATATAAAGAACAAGTAGAACCTCATTGATGCGCACATAATTTAATTGCACATTGCCTGATTATAAAACATCAAGTTGAGCAGTCTTCAAATGAAATCTATGAAATGTTGACATCAGATGTGGAAAGTAGCAAATCAATAGAATGACTCAATTGATGAGATGCACCAAAATAAAATATCTAGCTATCAGAATGTGCATATAAATATTAGCAAATAAAACATGCCCTTTACGTGATGAAGAGGGTTTGGGAATTGAAATTTTGTGTTGCTACAAAGTTTTTTTCAAAGATTCTAATTTCAACCATTATTTGGATTGGGGATTCCCAAGTCTAACACAAAAACTACAAGTTTCACTTAAATTTTTCTTCCTTGTCTTGGAGGAAGACTCACCATGCTTGCAAGTTGGAGGAGAAGAGTTCGTTTTCTACTCAATTATGGAGGTAGTTTTTCCATCTTGGGTAGAATATTTCTTCTTTTTATACTAATATTTTTCTTACCTTTGGAGGTATGCACCATAAGAGCTTCATTTTAGAGCTAGAAAGAGCATCTAAATGCATAAGCATGGATTGTTCCTTAGTGAGATGCTCATAAAAAATCTCAAACGAGGGCATTAATTTAAATTTATTTTCAAGTGCATCCATAGTAGAGTAAAACATATAAGAAAATGTGTGAAAATGACCCTTTAGCTTGGATAGAATCAAGAAAATGCACTCTTCATCTTATTTGGTTTTTCCACGAATGACTTGAATTTGGAAATATAATCTTCTATGGATGCATCCTGATCAGGTGTAAGTGATGACAATTCTTCTTCCAATTGTAAGGCTCGAAATTCATTGAATTTTCCAAATAAGATATTCAACTTGTCCCAACTTTATTTTGGAAACATACATATATAAATACAAAACAACAAACTATGTGAAACATGTAATCCAATCAGACCCATAGTTTCATCATGTTTGTTTCGATAGGAAAATTTCTCTATTTCCTTAGTTAACACGTGGTTAACACTATTTGATCCTCAACCAACTTTTTCCACATCCCTTTCAATTTCAACAGTTGTTTTTGATAGGAAAATTTCTCTATAATTTCCTTAGTTAACACTATTTGATCCTCAACCAACTTTTTCCACATCTCTTTTAATTTCAACAATTGTTGCATATTAAGTTACCATGTGTATGCTAAATATGGGGATTTAGGAGTTCAACAATCCTCAATTTTGCCATCTTATCAAGAACGAATACACCAAAAAACACATGATCTAGTTGCAAGCGTGATATCTAAATTATGCAGAAACAATAAAAAGTGAAACTCCAGGACAAAAAAACAAGGATACCAACAATTGATAAACCAATGTTGAAATATTTCTACTATCAATAATACATGGATTTTTTTGGATGAGAAAAACATAACCCTACAAGGAAAACACCTTTTAGCGGAGGTTATAGGAGATGGTCCTCTAAAAAGAGTCCAAATATATGTTTATAGTGGAGGTCACTAGAGGAGGCAAGTTGGCATAGGTTTTAGAGGAAGTTTTTATCCGGTGCATTTTTACATTCCAACTACACGGGTGTGTATACAACAAAAACACATCGGTGATGACAATAAATAATGTGGCACTACGTCCAAAAACACCTTCAAGTGAAAACAAACTAAAATATTGAAACCAATGCGTTTATATTTCCTAAGAGCATCAGGGCGCCACAAACATGAGAGCACTGAAATAGGGTATACAGATACACGAGATTACTATATAGATACTTTATATTTTCCCATCCCTAGTGTGGTATCTCTATTTTAATGCACTAAATTTCTTATCTGTTTAGTAAATAAAATTCTTGGGTTTTTTCTAGAACAAGGTGCATTGCACATGGATATGAGTACATCTTTGTCCCCTACTAAATTGTCCTTGCTAGTTCCAATAGCTTCAAATTTTAAATTTTCCTTCATCATCTAGTTGGGATCCTTCATTTCTAAAGGGTCTATCATGTCCGTAGGTTGCTCCTCCTCTAAAATTTGTGTTCCCTTCAAAGGGGAGGGTATCAATTTTTCAATGCATAATAGTACTATCCATTATTGAGGGGATGGAATTTAAGTTTAGTGGATTCTATGGGTTTTTCGAGTGGTTTGGTGTCAAGTTGGAATTGACAAATTGTGTTCTTTAATGAATTTCTTTCTATTGTAGGTTTTTTGCTTGAAGGTTTCTATCAAGATTCTTCGTTTCGTGTTCAAATTATGAATTTCTATGGGCCCTATGTTGAAAGGAAAGAGTTCTGGCTAGAGTGGGTGGTGATGATTTGTTCAAATTTGAGGGATTAATTTTGGTGGGCGATTTAAATTAGACTCTTAACAAGAGGGAGATATGGGGAGTTAATTCTAGGTTGGATCCAATTGTAAGCTCCTTCTCCTTCATGTTTGAAGATGTTGGTTTCGTAGATGTCATTCCATCGCCTCTTCTACCCATGTGGAGAAACATGAGAAAATGTGAAGTTGAGGTGGCTTAGAGGATTGACATGTTATTGGTGGATAAGGGTATGGTTGACAAGTTGGCTAGGTTTAGATCATGGGTTGAGCTCTCTATGTTATACAATCATCCTTCCATTGTTCTTCACTTGGATTTTGTAAAAGTGAGGTTAAAATTTCCATTTAAGTTCAATATTTCTTGGAATCAGGAAAAAGAGTTGATGGCTTTAGTTTAGAATATGTGGGGACCCCTTGAAGAACAAGAAGGGGTTTCTCCTATGAGGGCACATGGTAGAAACATTTAAAGATATTAAATTCAAAAGTCATTAAATATTGGGAAACTCACATAAAAAAGAAAAGGAAGGTTGAATTAATTAAAATCAAAGACAATATTAAAGGTATGTATTATAATAATATTACAGGTGCGCGGTGGTTGAAGTTTCAAGACTTATAAATGAAATTGAGGCCATGAGGGATAGGTTGCTAGCAACAGAAGAAGAGGCTTGGAGATTGAAGAGTAGGTCTGTTTGGCTCAAATAGAGGTTAAAATAATTGGTAATATGTTAGGTAACAATTAAATTGACCTATGGATTGTTCTTTTATGCTAGAAATAGTAGATAGGAGCTCTTAGGACAATTTAGAGGTGGAAGTGTCCTCTTAAGTTTAGAATGTTTATGTGGATGGCAATTCAAGGATGATTGTTGATTGGGTATCAAAGAAAACTTCTCTATCAATGCTCACTTTTTGGATAGTGGTAGAGGAGGATCAAGAAGCTCCATAAGGAATTGGGTGAAATCTCTTTTTTACATATATATATATAGAGAGAAAATTCATTTTTTTTTGTTGATCATCTTTCTAAAGAAGCCCTATTGGTTAATAAAGGCCAACTTACTTTTTAGGAAATTCTTAAAGATAAGCTTGTAAGCATAGGCTAATTTATTGTGTTCTAACTATTTTGTGTTTTCTTTTGTTTGTAATTTCATAAATAGCTATGTTTTCTAATCATATATGTCATATACAAATTATAAGACATATTGATTATGTTATATATTTTATATTGAAATAATAATTTTATAATTTTTATATTTTATTAATAATAATAATTATTTATTTATTTTTTACAATAATTTTTGTATTTTAAACTTTTTTCTCTGTGTTTAAATTTTTTAATCCATCTTAGAATCATTAAGACTAATTCTAATTGGATTTATATATTAAATTTTAATAAAAATCATTATATTAAAGACTAATTATAATTGAATTTATGTATTAACATTTAATAAAAATCATTATATTTAATAATTAAATAAACTAGTTCTTTCCAATAATATATAAAAGTATTATATAAATTAAAATTTGTTATCACAAATAAATACTTAAAATTAATAATAAAAACAAATTTTATTTTTCATAAAAACATCTCCTTTAATTATTGATAAAAATAAATATTATTTTTCATAAAAACATCTTATCAATTATGATAATGGTGTTTTTACTTCTGTACTTGCGAATAAACATTTTTGTTTTTTTAATTATTACAGACTTCATAAGAACTGTTGGACAGCAGAATCTATCGTATGCAATTCTTCTTCGTAAACGAGGCGCTGGTATTGGCGACAGAGAGAGCTTTCGCTTACGGCTCCAAACAATTGCAGGGAAAGCAGAACGTTCAAAGAAATCCTCGTCGGCTTCTTTCTTCGACATGGAAATGGGCGCAGAAGGAG
>LPNX010721695.1:1050288-1081365 GCA_001517045.1 Pseudotsuga menziesii | reverse complement strand
CATCGGGGCTCAAATAAGATGCAAAGATTTTCAAATTGGAGGTTATTGTCTCTGGCGCCTCACTGTCTACGTTAGCCTCGCTGAGGGACCTGACAATCCTATCTTCAAGCAGACACATGGCGCATCTTTCTCCATTCTGAAATTTGGGGCATGTAGATAAATGTTTCCTCTGCAGACAATAATTTGCCAGTGGAGGAGTGTAGGTGAGACATTGTAAGACGCTGTTAATATAGCAGGACGCAGAAGCATTGTGTAGTCCTACTGGTTGTTTCTTTCCACGATTTATCAAGAGTCCCTTGAGTTCTCTCTTCCAGTTCAGCTCCATCTCCGTCGGAATGTATGCAGTGGCCGGATCCAAACTTTTGAGATGAGTCTTTATATTACGTCTCTCACCAGATATGGAATGCTTTGGTACTGCAAGATTTTAAAATGTAATGTCATGGCTGGGCTTATATAACGAGGAAAGAATCGGATGCCACAAACCAATCGTCATGTGTTATGTTAAAAGAAAAAATAAAACAAAACTAAATCTGCATGTGCATTAATCTAGCGTATTAGCTTCAAGTATGAGAATGCAATTACCTATATAAAAGGTGAATAGCAACCAAACAACTGTTTTTAATGAAAACAATTGTTTTTATAAAGAGATAACACAAGTATGTATTTTAGTTTTAATTTTCAACAATATAAACTAAAAAACATATCCAATAAGAAGGAAGCCTATTCCTTTATTGTTTAACTAATCTTTGAGGAGAAAATATCTAAATCCAACGTAATAACATTCTCTTTCACCCTTTCTTTTCAGTCACCGACATACAAGCGGAGCTCAGGGCCGAGGTTAGTCAATAAATAAATTAGTTAGTAAGTAATTTTTTATTGTATTTTTAAATTTTAAACTTAGGAGGGTATCAATTCTATGTAATTTTTTAAGTTGTTTTGTATTTTGAAATTGTAAATTTAGGAGAGCATTTATCCACTAAGGAAAGAATAGATAGCTAAAAAACCATGAAAACCAGTTGTTGATGATTGAATATTATACTTATACTTGAAAATTCTGAGAGAAGCTAATTCTGAATAATTAACTTATAAATATTGATGTTCAAATGTAAATAACTTAATACTACTCTTTAGACAATTATATATATATATATATATATATATATATATATATATATGCTAAAAAAAACTAATGAATAATATGCAATCCTTTCCTAAAGAATTATGAATAATTATAAGTAGCTTTGAACAATCCTTACTTTATAAATATGGAAAATCCAGCCACAAGTAAAGTGGGTAGTGAATGCAACCAACCACTTAGTTTTGTGAAGATAATTGGTTGTGCAACAAATACTATTTAATAATAATAATAAAAAAAACTGATATGAAAATAAATTGTTATCATTTTATTTAAATTTAATTAAGATGCATTTAAGCATAACAAGATATTGTTATCCACTTATTACACTTAGTTTAATCTTATTGATCCATTCAAACAAGTCTAAAATCTGAAATAATATCCAAAGTAAACAGTATTATTATAAAAAATTATAACATTGTAAATTAAATACACAAATATTTGCTGTTATCCAGCATTATTAACGATAAACTTTTATGGAGTCCGTTGGGTGTTTAGTTATGGTTATGGAAAGACTTTAAAAAGGCGAAGGAGGGAGGAGAATCGAACCCCATTGTTTTGCTGAGTGAACAGATATAATATGCCTGCGGGGAAGAAGAGAGATCTGCTTCTATAGATCTCGGCGTTAATTGACAGGATGCATATCTAGATTAGGGTTCAGGTGAATGGAGAGGAGAATCTTTGGTAAAATCTTGGTAGAGAGCCAGACCCCTGTACTATTTATATATACACATAGATGGTGCCATTCTCGCCTCGCCTAAACTGCTCAGTGGTGAGCCAATACTATTACAATATAGTCATGATGTAAGTCCAATGCGTACCAAGGCACTCCTTATGGAAGGCACTCCTTATGGAAACTGTTGGTTATTCTTCTTATTAATAATTGTTTCTAAAAATGAGTGCTAGTAATTGTTTCTAAAAATGATATGTTGATAGGTTGTTATCTAAAAATGATATGTTGATGGGTTGTTGAAAAGTGAAAGGCACTAAAAAGAAAAAAGAAAATTGAATTGATGTTTTTGTAAAGAAGGAAGAGCAATGTATTTTTTGTTTGTTAAAAATTTGTGGCACATTTAGTAATGCCTATTTTATATATAATTTGGTCTAAAAGAAAATTAAAGAAATCCAAAGATGAGATGAAGGTGTGAAATGCAAGGCCTTGTTCCTTAAAATGAGCTCCATGGTTGTTGTTACAAGTTCAATCTGCTCACTTAATGAACACGAGACAATGATATTATAGCAATGACAACCAATGAGAAGAAGCAAACATACTGTATAAGTGGGGCAAATATTTTTCTTATTCATGTTATTTTTGTACTAATGAAACATGCTAAAGCTATAAGTTTACAAATATGAATATGAGAGAAAACAACAACAGAAATAAAAATATACACATGTATCATAAATTTATGATGTATTTGAAAAATGTAATTCCAAGATTTGTTCTTGAATGATGTGAATACTTGGAAAATATATTCCAAATCCACATATACTTACCCATGAAGGCTTCTAAAGTATGAATGGATGTTCTTTGTGCTAAATTTTCAGCAAGTATATGTTAGAAAAAATCAATGAATTATATGTTAATTTCACAGAAATTTATGGTTTTATAGTCTTTCAAGTTGTAATCATTCCATTTTTTTTTGCTAGTGGGTGAAAATAAACAATTGATAATCATAGAATTTGTGTGCTTGGGTCGCACTAAACAATTGCATAAATGATTTGCAAACATTCAAAGATTCACACTAATTTTAAATTCCATAATTAGATAGATTTGTGGTAATTCCATTTCTTTGTTTCATCAAGGTGAATCATCTCTATAAAAGTACATAAAAAAATCAAAATCAAAATAATCACCTTCATACCAAAAAACATTGCCATAAGTTTAGGCTATTTCAGCATAAGAGGACATTGATAAAATACATATGATACAATTCATTTTTTCATCACTTAACATCCAACACTTACATAAATGACTTGCAAACATTCAAAGATTCACACTAATTTTAAATTCCATAATTAGATAGATTTGTGGTAATTCCATTTCTTTGTTTCATCAAGGTAAATCATCTATATAAAAGTACATAAAAAAATCAAAATCAAAATAATCACCTTCATACCAAAAAACATTGCCATAAGTTTAGGCTATTTCAGCATAAGAGGACATTGATGAAATACATATGATACAATTCATTTTTTCCATCACTTAACATCCAACAAATTTTTTGCAATGACAATTAGTAATTAATAATATGTAAAGTTATGCAAGAAACACCTTAAGGCTATATAAAACAAACAAAGCTCAAAAACCTCATGTAACACCTAATCAATTGCGATTAATATGACCAAAGTTAGAGGAAAACAATCTATATGATTTTTTGTGGTGCTTCACTTTCCTTCTCATTTAGGTTGTGCATGAACAATTGAAACCAAACATTACAAATCCAAAAGAGACCAACCTTCACAAAGATAATGTTTTAGAGTTATATAGTTTGTTTACAAGAACAATGGGTAAGAAATGAGTCTCTTGAATCACAAGTCAAGTCATTACTTTGATAGAAATAAACAAATATATTTTAATCTAATTTACAAACTTTCAAAAAATATATATTACCTCATGCAAAGTTGCAAAAATAATTTATATTTTAATCTAATTTACAAACTTAAATATATATATATATATATATATATATATATATAATATCTAATGTAAAGTTGCAAAAACAATTTATATTTTAATCTAATTTACAAACTTTAAACAAAATATTAGTTAATAAAAAGTTGCAAAAACAATTTAAAGCACAAAAATATAACTAATTATTGCACTTCAATGATGATTTTCTTGATAGCGATGAAATTGCAATGTAAAATATAAATGATTGTAATTTTTTTTTGGCATGAAAGACCAAAATCCTTCTTATAACCTAGTCTAATAATCAGATAAAATAATAACATTGTTTTGGCTTTGACCATCCATAACTTTTTTTAATCTTTTCCTTAATACTAACTTCTTCTTTTTTTGTCAACAAGAACTATATAAAATTAGCAATGCCAAGTTCAGTTCTATATTACAAAGTTCAGTAAATAGTGGAAAAGTTATATCGTTGTAACTCTTCCCTACGATGAAAAGGTAGTCATTGTCTGACCAGCAAACTTGAAATAGTCTAACATATGTATATGTTTTGTGTAGTGTTAGAAGATTTGCATTACACAAATGAAGTCATTTTGAAATGTTTAAAATGTATATGTAAAAAAAATATTTTTTGAAAAATAATATGAGTAAATAAAAACTTTTTAATATAGAAGAAATAAAAAAATAGTAGGAGAGATATTTATTAAAGTTTTTCCAGAAACCAACAACCCCAAGAGATTAGAAAGAACACTAACAGAGACTCTAAAAATAAAGAAATAATACAGCTGAATTAACTAGTAGACCAGGTTGTTTGAGTGGATATTTAAAGCCTCCAAAAAGGGGAAAATGGTAAAAAACCTACCATACATGGGAATATAAATGGTTAATGCAACTATCTTCCATTACAAAAACAGTGAATAATTGGTTAATACAACTATCTTCCATTACAAAAACAGTCTTCTGGACTATGTTACATAGATGAAAATATTTTGTCATGATTAACAACTTAACATAACATTAGCATAGCAACTGTCATAGTAATCAAGATTATTTAATAACTATTCTATACTACCTTCCAAAAAAATGGCTTGTCCAGCAAACAAATCAAATCGTTATAAATACTTGTTTAAATAGAATATAACCAACTTAAAGAATAACGATTGATACAACAAAAAAAGGTTTTTCCCCATTCACCCTTGAACATATTCTTCATGCCCAATTGTCAACATATGATAAATTTAAGAGAGCACAAAACCAAGGACAAATCCCCTTTCCTCACAAAATCTCACATCTCAGGAGTTAGGCTACCACGTGCTCAGGCTACAGTTAAGATACTCAAATTTAACAGGATATCCAGATATTTACAATGATGCCAATTTTCTAAAAGAACTAAATATAAATCCAGAGTATTCATAATATATAAATCGAGGTTATTCGTCAGGAAAATTTAGGCATAAGCACAATAAACATCTAAAAAAGCATCAATGTAATTAGGGGAAGATAAACATCTCCATAATAAGGTTTCTTTGTTTTAGTTTGATTTGAACTAAGCTTTATTTAGTTTGATTAGAACTAAGTTTAAAGCGCTTAAAGATAAACTTTTCTATACATAACTAGCAGAAGCCTGAACGAAATATGACATAACACTATGAATTTTTAATTAATTATGCATATTCAGATAGCTAGATATTTGATTTTGGTGCATCTCATCAATTGACTCATTCTAATGATTTGCTCCTTTCCACGTCTGATTGTAGCATTTCGTAGATTTCATTTGAAGACTCTGCTCAACTTGATGTTTTATAATCAGAGCTAACTGGATACGACTCCTTACTTATTGTGGGCTGCTTTCATTTCTTCGCATAACAGTCCCATGAAGCTCTAGCATTCACCACCCATGGGCTGCTTTCATTTCTTCGCATAACAGTCCCATGAAGCTCTAGCATTCACCACCCATCATGATATGGGATTGGATTGTTAATTTGGATAAGAATTTAAATTCTTAGAAACATATATCAAACAAATTTTAAATTAGAGCATTTTGGGATTGGATTGTTAAATTGGATAGGAATTTAAATTCTTAAAACATATATCAAACAAATTTTAAATTCGAGCATTTTTTTTTCAAAACCAAGGACTTAAAGCCGATAAGCTGGATTAATGCACATGATTTAATTTTGTTAATCCAAATGATTTTATTTTGTTGTATCGTTTGCTCTTAACATAACACATGACGGTTGGTTAGTGACATGATGGTTGGTTTGTGACATGGGAGCCTTTCCTCGGTATATAAGCCCAGCCATGGCATCAACTTATAGAAATGCACTATGAAAGCATTCCATATCTGGTGATAACTCTAATACTATCACACCTCATAACTCTCAGAGCTGTAATCTAAAGGCTATACCACATCCAGTTGGGGTTTAATCCTAGAGTCTCTTAGCAACGAATCTCAAAAGTTTGAATCACACTATAGAGATGGAGCTGAATTGGAAGAGAGAACTCAAGGGACTTTTGAGAAATCGTGGAAAGAAACAACCAGTAGGACTACACAATGATTCTGCGTCGTGCTATATTAACAGCGCCTTACAATGTCTCACCTACACTCCTCCACTGGCAAATTATTGTCTGCAGAGGAAACATTTATCAACATGCCCCAAATTTCAGAATGGAGAAAAATGCGCCATGTGTCTGCTTGAAGAAAGGATCGTCAGGTCCCTCAGCGAGGCTAACGTTGACAGTGAGGCGCCAGAGACAATAATCTCCAATTTGAAAATCTTTGCATCTTATTTGAGTCCCGACGACCAAACCGATGCCCAAGAGTTTCTTGATTGCGTTATAAATGCATGCGAGGAGTCTGAGAAATCCAATAAATCCCCCAACAACGATGGCAAAATTTTGAATAAGATATTTCAATCAGTGCAGAAAAAGATTAAAAGTTGCATTGGGTGTAGAAATTCGTCGTCTTCGGACGAAATACTAAACTATTTTCCTCTTCCGCTTTCCCAACCAGACGGCTCATTTACTGATCCTCAAATCGTTATAAATCTAAAAGACAGCTTACGCAGGTACTTCTCTACAGAATACCTAAAGCCTTCCGGCCCATGTGAGAAGTGTAAGGGTACCTTCTCAACCTCTATTGAGCCCTCCATTTCTACGCCTCCCAATGTTCTTCTACTCACACTGCAGAGAATCTGGGTCGACATGAATAACTTCTATAATTCTAAGAAGATTTCCAACGAGGTATCCTTTCCAGAATCTCTCCAATTAAGTGAATATTTAACTTCTCCAAATCCAGATGAACATTATGTGTATAGTCTGTACGCCATAATTTGTCATCACGGCATTCAGATGTCTTCTGGGCATTACATTGCTTACGTGAAAGATGCAGACAACTGTTGGTTCAGATGTAACGACAAAGTTGTGACCCCTACCACAATACAAGATGTTTTGCAACAACAACGAAACGTATATATGCTGTTTTATATCCGCCAAACAGACTCTAATAAGAATGATGGGGTACCTTGTAACTCAGAAACTACAGTGTGTGAGAACACAACAAATAATGGTAATGCTAATGGGTATAATGAAGTCTCTTCTGAGCCAAAGAATGAAGGCCAAGAAGAGGGTATCATGAAAGATTCTGAATTAATTACTTTTACGTGTGAGAATTCAACTAAAACTGCTGAAGAGTCTTCTGCTACTATTATTCCTGAGGAGACAGACTGTGACGGCCAAGCTGATGGGTCGTCTGCTACTATTATTCCTGAGGAGGCTATTAATTCCAATTCAGACAGTGAACTAGGCCAAGGTAAGGATATCTTCGAAGGTTCCAGCAGAATTCAGAAAGATAAGAAGAGAAGGCTCTCTCTTTCTTCATTACCCAAAATATTCCATGTGTGTCGTCGGCCTGCTAGTGTTCTTGTGCCTATTTCCATGTCGAAGAAAGAAGCCGAGGAGGATTTCTTGGAACCCTCTAATACTTTCCCTAGCATTGTTTGGAGCCGTAAACGAAAGCTCTATCAGTCGCCAATACCAGCGCCTAGTTTGGGAAGAAGAATTTCATACGATAGATTCTTCTGTACAAAAGTTCCTCAGTTTGTAATAATAAAAAAAACAAAAATGGTTATTCGCAAGTACAGAAAAAACATCATTATCATTATTGATAAGATGTTTTTATGAAAAATAATATTTATCTTATTAATGATTTTAAATAGGTTAAAAAATAATTATTATTCATTTTTTTATGTAAATAAACTTTTCTTTTTCCACTGAAACATACATCTTAAAAAAATCAAAACTTACATTTCCTAATCTTAGGAATAAATAACCAAAATTTACATTCAAAACTTACATTCTATAATGTTATAAATAAGCATATTTATTCACCAAAATTTACATTCAAAACTTACATTCTATAATGTTATAAATAAGCATATTTATTCAGCATCCATCTCATATAAAACCTTCAAGTCAAAAGACATATTAACAATAATAACTACTTTTGAAAAATGGACAATCTAATAAAAAAAGAGCAAACCTACAGTCAGCTTAAGCTAATGGACAGTATCCATCATCTATCAAGACTCTATCAAACATACTTTCTATCATCTATCAAACATATTTAGCTTACTGGATTAAACTACTCATATCACCCAATTTTATATATTATTTAAACTAACTAATATATTTAATTATTAAATATAATGATTTTTATGAAATGATTTTAATAAATTCAATTAAAATTAGTCTAAATAAATCATTATGATGGAATGCTAACATTAAAAATTTAAAAGACTATTCTTTAAAATTCTTTGATCTTATCATTATTATGAAAAATCATATTTGTTTTTATTAATAATTTTAAGTATTTATTTGTGATAACACATTTTAGTTTATTACTTTTATATATTATTTAGAAGAACTAATTTATTTACTTATTAAATATAATGGTTTTTATTTAATAATAATACATAAATTTAATTAGAATTAGTCTTAATGATTATAACATGGAATGCTAACAATGACAAATTAAAAATTTATTCTTTAAAACTCCTTGATTTTATCATTATTGTTATGAAAAATAATATTTGTTTTTATTAATAATTTTAAGTATTTATTTGTGATAACACATTTTAGTTTATTACTTTTATATATTATTTGAAAGAACTAGTTTATTTAATTATAAAATATAATTATTTTTATTAAATGATAATACATAAATTTACTTAGAATTAGTCTTAATGATTATACAATGGAATGCTAACATTAAAAAATTAAAATTTATTCTTGATCTTATCATTATTGCTATCAAAAATAATATTTGTTTTTATTAATAATTTAACTATTTATTTGTGATAACAAATTTTAGTTTATTATTTCTATATATATTATTTGAAAGAATTAATTTATTTAATTATTAAATATAATGATTTTTATTAAATGATAATAAATAAATTAAATTAGAATTAGTCTTAATGATTATAGGATAAAATGCTAACATTAAACAATTAAAATTTTAACATTAAAAATTTAAAATTTTAAAAACAAATTAAGGGAAAATTTTCAAAAATACAAAATTATTGTAATAATCAAATAAATTATTATTAAATTATAAAAATACAAAAATATAAACAATATTTTTTTATTGCTCAAAAAACTTTAAAAAAATACTCTGAAATGAACTCTAAAATCTCACAAAAGAATCAATGAAATGAACTCTAAAATCTCACAAAAGAATCAATGTATCTAAGAACTATCCATCCAAGCCACAAGACAATCTTTGATAGCTAATTGAGTACTTTTCCAAAATCTATCTACAATTATAGATCAAATATCCAAAATGTTTTTTATTTATATTTTATGTAATGCAGTAGCAAAGACTACCATTCACCAAGCTTTCCTTTGTGTCCTTTCCATAGAATAGAAATGCAATTGAAATGATTGCTTTCAACCCTTTTAAACTAATAATCCTAACATAAACCCTAGTATCCTCTCTTCTCAAAACCATAGCCACAACCCTAACTATTTAAACTCTCTCAACTCCCAATAATCCAAGGCCTATACCCCCACCAACCCCATTCGTCATCCCACTACTTCACGTCATCAAAATTGGTGCCAATACCACAAAACCCCAACTCATGAAATTATTGAATGACACATTTACAATACCAACCTCATTTCAAATCCTTATTTTCTAATGAACATGGAATCAACTTCATCACAACTCCTTCCCCTACTCTTTCTTCTACTTCTTCTAAGTTCATATCTTTGTGCAAATTTAACTACATTTAGCTTTTGCAACATGTACTACATTGTAGTGGACATTGTTCACCTGGATTTTAAATAAGATGCCCTTAGATGTAAAACAAGAAAATGATGGTATTACTATACATTGAAAAAAAGATACCCTCCCCTTTGGAGGGAACCCAAATTATGGAGGAGCAACCTAGAGACATGATAGACCCTTTAGAAATGAAGGATCCCAACTGGATGTTGAAGGAAAAATAAAAATCTGAAGCTATTGGAACTAGTGAGGACTATTTAGTAGGGGACAAAGATGTACTCCTATCCATGTGCAATGCACTTTGTTTTAGAAAAAACCCAAAAATTTTATTTACTCAGAAAATAAGAAATTTAAAATGAATTACAACGCTAATGATATCTACATGGACTAACCTATGAAGGGGAAGGATTGACATCATGGTAATAAAGATAGTGTTTTCAATCCAATGCTTATATGTGTTTCTATATAATTAGTTTGTAATGATTTACCTTTCTCGCGAGGATAAATAAAATTTTATATATGAAATTAAAAAACACTTGACCCAATCATATCTTATTTGGAGATCATGGAAAAAAACATGATTTTACATAAGATATTTTGAATTTGCTTGGATCAATTTTGCATGATTAAAACCCTAAGAATTATTTTTCTATTTTGATTTTGAACGTCTAATTGTTAAGATTGTAATAGCATCTTGAAACTCTTCGATTCTCAAGAGAGAGAAAATTTTCTTGTTAACTTTTAAATTTTCTTGTTAACTTAATTATTTATCTTTAATTTCTACTCATTTCAATTGTCTCATGTGATCATGTCATTTTTCTATTTAATGATTACAAGTTCATATTCAATTTGAATTCAATTTCTATGCTTTAGTTTTGTGTGGTTATATTAATATTTAC
Source organism: Pseudotsuga menziesii (assembly GCA_001517045.1). Lineage (NCBI taxonomy): Eukaryota > Viridiplantae > Streptophyta > Pinopsida > Pinales > Pinaceae > Pseudotsuga > Pseudotsuga menziesii. The sequence continues at coordinate 1,070,413 of LPNX010721695.1, read as the reverse complement.
AAGAATGTTTTATCTTTATCAATAGATAGACATAATCATAGAGGTGTGTGGTTATATTCAACTTGATGTATGTGTTCTTTTCATTTAATATGTAATAATATTTTTCCATTGCTTACCATGTTAACATCATTGAATTTATATTGATGCAAGTATAATTTATAGAGTAACTACAACTTCAATTCTATAAATAAATGCAACTTATTTGTATAGCACATTATAGATATTAGTATCAAGAAAATTGAAGGCTTGCACATTAATTATTTGATATGATGATTAAAATGATTGCAATTTTGCAATTTTGTAAAATAATTTGTAATCTTAAAATTTTGTAAATAGTTGTCCAATTTATGATTTGTACCTTGTAAATGTAATTACTAATTTCTTAGTGTAATTGTAATTGCTATTGTAATTTTTGTGAAGGAGGAGTATCATAATCTCATGCTTCAATTTCATGGTGAGGAGGAGAAGGTGGAGCATGAGATGATGATACTCGTACGTGATGGTGAGCTGGAGGAGGTGGAGAATGACATGACGACACTCCCATGTCATCACAGTGAGGAGGAGGAGATTGTGGACAAGGACGAAGAACGCCATCCTTATCAGATGACATATACAGATTAGCCGGCCTCCAAGCATCTAAAAGCGTAAATGCACCAACTACATACTGCATTAACAATCGCATATCCTAAGGCACCATCCTCCATAACTCTACGAGATAATTGTATCTCAAGATATTCATGACTCGTATTTGATCCACTCCTTTTCGACCCAGTAGTGTTGACGACTAGTTTTCCACATCCTATCAAAACCTCTAATATCGCCTACATCTTAGGCTAGGTCTGGGATATGTAGGAACCTCAGCCTCATTCATATCATCATTATCATAAATTGGATCAGGAGGCACCTCCCTATAAAACGTGCTAATGTCTGCAGAATATATCTAGTGCACAACAAATAAAATTAGACAATAAAACAATTTAAACAAAATGTTAAAATATATTTCATTTACATTAAATAAGAGAATAAAATGTTGCAACTATATTAATTTAAACATAACACTAATATTACCTCTCTCATCTGGTGGATCACCGTGGGTAAAAAAGATGTTGGAACATGCTCTCAAGTCCAAGTTACTCAGCATATGGAAATGGGAGAAATTCCACTGCATGGTCCTCCTCGTTGAATGAAATCTATAACACCTATGATGTGATCCATGCTGGGAAGTTGGGTTTCCCCCTCTTGGGCATCATCTATCCCCACATCCACATACGCACCTCGGTCAGCATGCCAAGAGGGAGAAAATAAAATGATAGTTGTGTTGTTATAATTCTCTCAAAAAATAAACAAAAAAAATCTAAACCAAAAGTCAATTTGGTTGTCCCATCAAACATTTCACGACATCAATCCAGAGCAACAAAAAATTGTCGCAATAAAATGGAAGACCACCTAATGCATCTAGGCGATCACAGTAAAGAATCTACATATAAAAGAGGGAAACTAATGTATTGTCAACCAATCCATAGATATCGAATGTGCACCCAAAAATCAATAGGATAGAAGGTGTGTGTAGTGATATATCTATGAAATTAAGTGAACTCACCCTCTACAACAACACATACTAGGATATCAGGGAACTAGGTAAAATCATCCCCTCTCCTAGATAGACCAGTGATGAAATATATATCCTTCTCAACGTGTTAGAACCACTAGTCAAGAAAAACACGAAATGCATGTCTGTTGTGTTCCCAACGACTGATAAACTATTCCAATAAAGACGAGTTCCCCTTGAGGGATGTAGCCTCCTGTTACAAATTCAGGAGGCCTGCAACCAATAATAGCTCTCATGTATGATCTATGATGGTGTGAGGGAACAAATATATCTCCCTCTCTCTGGCCTCTTAGACACACATGAAGTTGTATGGATCAACTCATGCCTACTCGTGCCTACTCCTACTCAGTTGACTCTCATTGTTGACATCTTTGATACACATATAACATCAATTAGTCTCATAAATAGACAAAGAAAAATTGAATATTTCATTAAATGAGCATGTTATTTATTAACATAAAATAATTAATGTTTTCTCAAAATAAATGAATTTGACAAGTGGTGCACTTGAATTATGGGAATCCACTAGCAGCAGTGCTCTTTAAGAAAAGCACCACAAACAGTGCCCTAAAACAAAAAAGTGCACCTATGTGCATGGTAATTTATTTAAATATATTTAATTTAATGGTGTGTCCAACAATAAGATGCCCCAGTGCATTGTAGAGAATCGATCGCACCATAAATGGCATGCATATGTTAATGAGCACATCATAGTAGGTGCAGCTATTTGGTGGTTTGTAACATGTTAAGAAAATTACGATGCTCCTATTACATGTCAACACACCGTAAATACAGTGTGCACATATTCTTATTGCGCACCAGATAAAGTGGTTTTATTTAAAACTAGCTCTCGCGATGCATCCTTCATAGGAAGTACCACTCCATTCTAAATAACCTATTGCACTAGGAATGGTGCACAAGTATCAATGGAGCACACCATGATGGCAACACCTAATTGTGAGTTGTATGGTTTTGGGGTTAATGGTGTATTAAATATAGATTATTTCACCATACCACCAATACATTAGCATTTATTGTGTGCATCGGTTAGCGTGAACGTGACAAAAATATATATTTGGTGTGTTGATGACATGTTTACACGTGTGCTAAGAACATGCCACCACACCATGATAGTGGTGTGGCGGGTGAAATTAGTCGCATTGCTTAACGTTTTCATTTTATAAATAAATTGTATTCATTTATGCGGTGTGCTTAGAACACCTCAGCGCATCGTCGAAGGGTGCGGTTGTTTTTATATTACACACTGCTATTACATTTATAATGTTAATTAAAAGTTATGTTAGTCAGTGCAGTTTTTTTGTATTATGCGTCGGTATTGCATTTAGGTTTTCATTAAAAATTATATTAATTGGTGCAATTGTATATATATTATGCACTGGTATTACATGAATATATTTTATTAAAAACTATGTCAATTGGTGCGGTAAAATTTATAGCACATCGTCCATGCAGTGCTCCCATCCCGTAAATGCATTGTTGTCGGTACACCCTTTAAATTAACAAGATGCTTTGTTTAGCGATGTGAGTCGAAGGGTTCAAATGCATCGCATAGAGTTTTTGAAATCTAGGAAAAAGAAAGATGAATTCTACAATTTGACACGCTAAAAAATTAAATAGTGAAGTAATAATCAATTTACCTGGTCCCTTGCACGGCAAGGAGACATCGTGGTGATGTATGTAAAATTTGAAATTTTTCCCACGGTTTGGAAAAATTCAAACTTCATTTAATAGTCAATGGGAGTGAATAATTCCTCCACATGGTGCACGGATGTTAGGACGTCTAAGTAGGTAATGTATGACACTAGCATTGTTGGAATCATAAGGATTGTATAATGGTAAAACTGAGTTTTATGGTTGTGTAATTTTTTTTTATCAAACCCTATACTGGTGCACTTGAGTACTGGATTCGCTAGATCGATTTATAATTATAATGCATCGTTATAATAAAAAATTTAATTTGGGAAATGTTAACCCTAACATGGTGCGCCCTATTCATTGACGCAATGGCACTGTGATTGATAATACCAAACACACTACAAATAGAAATTTGAAATAAAAATATATAGTCGTGTTTTTTTTAATTTGGAAATTTTCAAACCTAATGCGGTGCTCCATAGTCCATAACACATCGGGGCAAATTATAATATCAAAAGCACTACAAATAGAAATCTGAAATAAAAAGTATAGTCATGTTTTTAAATTGTAAAGTTTTAACCCTAATGTGGTGCGGTGTTGTCTATATCACCCCAATGCATTAAATTAGACATACCACACTAGGGATGGAAAAAAATAAAGTATTTATATTAATATGGTGTATCCATTTACCCAATTTCGGTGCTCTCATGTTTTCGGCGCCCCGATGCTCTTTAAAAATATAAACGCACTACTTGCAAGATTTTAGTTTTTTTTTTCTCTTGAAGATGTTTTTGGACGTAGTGCCACATTTTTATTGTCAGCATCGGTGTGTTTGTGTTGTATACACATTGGTGCGATTGGAATGTAAAAATGCACTGTACAAGAACATCCTCTAAAACCTTCATCCATTGTCCTTAGCTATTGACCTCCACTATAAACGGATATTTGGACTCTTTTAGAGGACCATCTATTATAACCTCCACTAAAGGGCCTTTTCCTTGTAGGGTTGTGATTTTCTCATCCACAATAATACCTGTATTATTGTTTGTAGAAATATTTCAATATTGGCTAATTAGTTGTTAAGATCCTTGTTTTTTGTCCTAGAGTTCCATTTTCTATTGTTTCTGCATAATTTAGATATCACGCAACTAGATCATGTGCTTTTTAGCGTATTCATTATTGATGACATGTGTTTTTTTAGCATATTCATTATTAATTATTGTACACATGGTAACTTAAGATACAACAACTGTTGAAATAGGGTTGTGGAAAACGTTGGTTGAGGATCAAATAGTGTTTACTAAGGAAATAGAGAAATTTTCCTATTGAAGCAAACATGATGAAGCTATGGGTCTAATTGGATTATTTGTTTCACATAGTTTTATGTTTTGAATTTGTATATGTATTTTTCCAAAAAAAAGTTGGGACAAGTTGGATTCCTTATTTGGAAAATTCAATTCATTCTCAGCCTTACAATTGGAAGAAGAATTGCCATCGCTTGTACCTAATGAGCATGCATCCATAGAAGACTGTATTTCCAAACCCAAGTCATTGGTGGAAAAACTACCAGAATGTGGAAAAACCACTAGAATGTGGAAAAACCAAATAAGATGAAGAGTGCATTTTCTTGATTCTATCCAAGCTAAAGGGTTCTTTTCACGTATTTTCTTCTATGTTTTACTCTACTATGCATGCACTTGAAAATAAATTTAAATTAATGCCCTCGTTTGATATTTTTTATGAGAATCTCACTAAGGAACAATCCAAGCTTATGCATTTAGATGCTCTTTCTAGCTCTAAAAATGAAGCTCTTGTGGTGCATACCTCCAATGGTAAGAAAAATATCAGTATAAATAGAAGAAATATTATGCTCAAGATGGAAAAAATACCTCCAAACTTTAGCAGAAAACAAATTCTTCTCCTCCAACTTCCAAGTCTTGTGAGTCTTCCTCCAAGACAAGGAAGAAGTTAACTGAAACTTGTAGTTTTGTGCTATACTTGAGCATCCCCAATCCAAATGTTTGTTCAAATTAGAAGCTTTGAAAAGATCTATGTAGCAACATAAAATTTCAGTTCCCAAACCCTCTTCATCAGGTAAAGGGCATGTTTTATCTGCTCAATATTTATATGCATATTCAGATAGCTAGATATTTGATTTTGGTACATCTAATCACATGACTCATTCTAATGATTTGCTACTTTTTGTGTCTGATTATAGCATTTTGTATACTGCATTTGAAGACTATGCTCAACTTGATGTTTTAGAATCAACCATTGTGCAATTAAATTATGTGTACATCAATGAGGTTCTACTTGTTCTTTATATCTCTTCTAATCTACTCTCAACTTTAACATATTTGTCATTCTAGTGATGGGAAAACATTAATTTTCTATCCTTGTGATGTAGTCATTTAAGAACTACATAATTGAGACATTGTATTTGCTTCTAGAAGATTTGATCATACTTGATCTAGATTGTACATGTTTGCTAGTTTTGATCCTTCCTCTATTTCCTCTTTCATTTCACATGCTAATTATTTAAGTAGGATTTCGATTGAAGGATTTGGACATCTAAACTATAATAATTTGCATCCGTTGAACCTACTATTTACACTCAAACACATGGCATTGATCTATTGATTCTGGTTTTGTATGTGGATGATTTAATTACCATGGCGATTTATTTCACCTTAGACACAATGGTGAGGATCGCACAACAAAGCGTCAAAGTTTAATGATTGTTGACCTATTTATTATGTTCTAACACTTTGAAACTTGTTGATGTTGGGAATCAACACTTGGTTTGAGGAGTTCCCTAGTCATTGGGGCTATTGTATAATGTCAATCACTTGAGGTTAATGAGCAGTATTTCCTTGAACTTGGCATCTCAGCACACTTATTGATGATTCATAACTACTCTCAATATTATCTAGAGAACCCTTCTCAACCCATGGTTTGCATGTTGGTTGATGATTTTGACCCATGATTTCTCCTTAAAACACATGGTTTTATTTATTTTTATGCAGATAGTTTCCAACCATACACTTTCTCCTATGTCATTGACTCATGGTTTAAGGAGTTTGGATGTGTTTGCATATAGATCTAAGCAATTGCACATGCACATAGGTCAGGTTCTCTTGGAGGTTTGTATACCAACAAATTGATTTTTTGCATTCAAGAAAGTTTCCTAACTAGCTTTGTTATCATTGGCATAGTTTTAGGCATCTCAATATTCTTTACCATTTCATCTAGGGGAGATCTCCACCACAGTTAACATCATGGCACATCTTTCATGACATAACTACTTGGGCATGCTTCTTAAGCGTGCTCTTTGTATGTACTATTTTTATATGTGGTATCATTGCACACATCTTAAGGGTGCACCTCTTACTGGATATTTTTCTTTATTTCTTGAAGAAGGATCCTATTTAAGACTATTCTCATCTATCTAACTTGAAAATTATATTAATAGTGACGATTGATGGTTGGAGGTTATTCTTAAGGATATTTCCAAAGGAGAATAGGAAAAATGACACTTGGCATGGGTTTGCAAGCACATGTTGCTAGAGGATGAATACAAATGGCATTCTCACTTATATAGCCTAATTATTATTGTATTTTATGAGGGTATTTTGGTATTGAATGGTCTTCTTGTTGTGTACGTTAGACATTTTAATATTTCTCTAGTGTTTTTGTAGGAAAAATATGTGGATATAGAAGCCAAAAGTATTGTTTAATTATGAAAGGAGTTGAGCTAAAATCCATATAAATATTTGTTGACTCCATTTTTTTGTTTTGTAGATACTTGGATTTGAGAGTTTCCCATTAGAGCTTAGTTGAATATATTAAAGGCGAAGTTAGAAATTTCCTTTTCTAACATATGTGCTTCGGTTTGTAGTGTTAAAGATTAAAACTAGAAATACTTGCATCAAAATTATTATCAAGGACCATAATATTAGTAACATTATGTTCCTCTTTATAAAATGTTTTATTATGGGTTATACCCTTAAAAAAGTTTATATGGTCATTGATGAAGATACTGAGTGTCTCTCTCCTCCAAATCAACAAGCCACATATTTCTATTGAGTGTTGCACCTTTCCACCCATCAGAGACAATTGGATGGATAGGTGGTACATGGTTTTTGACATTCCCCCTCATAACAATAGGGAAGTACCGTTGTACTTCCTTTGAAAATTGTATGCAGAGTTTGTGATGTGGAAACATGTCAACTATTTTGACATGTTGGGCTTCCAGGGAGTTGGTAGGGGGATGCCCCAACACCGACCCAATGCTAGGCATAGAGATGCCAATCCAGAAATACCTGCACCCCATGCCTAGCTACCGAGGGCAGACATCCCTCCTACACATGACATGGTTTCCTAGACACAGGATGAATTTTTTACTCTACCTGAGATGGTCTCTCGACACACGACCACTATTAACCAGAGAGCGCCCTCTTCCTCTGCTGGTGTACAACCACCAGCTTCTGGTGGTGGAGGTACATCTATTGGTGGGGATAAACCGACATCCCACGTGCCTCAAAGCAAGCCACACGTCTGCACATCGTGTGGGAGACCCTGTTATGGTCCTCGACCAAGACATGGTACCACTATGATGAATGGTGTTTAGGTAAGGACATTGTTTTAAAACTCTGTTATTGTTCAATTTTTAATTTTTCCATACTATATGTAACATATTAAAATATTCATGATATATGCAATATTTACTCTTGCAGAAGATTGATTCCTCTCACGGGGGTGGTACTGCACCCGTTGTGGTTGTACCCAAGGCCCAAACAACGACCATTGAGGTAATATTTAAACACTTGTCATTTTGTTATTACATATAATTTTGTTAATGCATACGGTTAGTCTTGATTAATTTATTGAATTGTCTAATATTTACAATTTTTGAAGTTGCAGGAACCCCACTTAGAACGTGATGCTGGAGACATTGATATCAACGACATAGTCCAAGGTGGAATTTATGATTACTTGAAGAATGTAAGTACAAGGGTTATGACTGAATCTTGTTCAAATTATTTAAATTTCTTACTGTACACTCCTTTATAGATCGCTAATATTTATATTTTTTAAACTTGCAGATGCTATTAGCATCTGAAGAGGGGCAAGAAATTGATGGAAGCGGTCACTCCCATGGGGGAGATATGTCCCAGGCAGGGGTAAGTATATTACAACATGTTATTTTTTCAGTACATATTATTCCATCCATTCAAATCCATGTCTAACTATGGTAACACTTTATGACTGCAAACATCATCACGGATCCCGGCACCGCCTCTTTGGTATGGATCTCCCCATAGTCCAAACATAGATAAGGGGGTTTTTTACACCAGATGACCCTCTTCCTTGAACAGAGCGGGTGTGCATGAGGATCAGCCTACTCATCCCACGATAATGTACACACTTCCAATGGCAATTGTTGGTTAGCTATGAATTAACTTCACAAGTGGTTTTTCTTAATGTTTTTTTCGCATGTTTACAGCATCACGATGTAGAGTCATCTATGCCAGACCTTAGTGGTATTTTTGATGTTGCGGTCAATGCTGCATCTACAATAGGGATAAGTCACATTGAGGTACATCTACTTAAATATTTGTAATTGTACAGTTCATTTGTATTGTTTATGGACATGCACGATGTCTAACTATTTAATCATTTGGTGAATGTAGCCACACCCTGGTCCATTAATGCACGCAACTAAGGTTGATGTTCAACCTACGACTCCTCTTACTACTGAAGAGTACCAGCATAATCCCCTAGAAATGGTTTTTTCGGTGAGATGTTCATTTTTTACATAATTGATTAGTACTTTCTCATTCATGTACATGTTGATAATTCTTGCGATAATTGACATTTTTTTTTATTCGTAGAGAAGCATTGCAAAGAGACTCTTCCAGGAGAAGGACACCAGAGGCACCTATACCCCCGATGGATGCAGTGAGTCTTTGTTTTATTTACAATTGAGTCATATTTTAAATTTTCAAACTTTGTTATTGTTGGACAGTACTAGTTCAGTTACCTAATTAAGAAATATTGTCATTGATTTGCAGTGGCCAGAGATGCACAATGGTCATAGACAGAGCCAAAAAGCATCAGGGTCTGGGAAAAACAAGAGAAAGTTAGATTTTTGATGTGTTAGTCCAAGACAAATATATATTTTTATGTACAATCCGAAGTTAGAGTATACTAGGGGCGCGGTCCAGGTTAGGTGTACTTTTGTTTGCACATGTACATCAAACATGTTTTTGATACATGTACATTGACAGGCCATAGATGGGCCTTCTATTTTTGTATTATAACTTTCATGATATAAAAAATATTTCATATCAAGGCTCTTGAGATCTTCATGGTTCAGTCTTTTAAGTGTGATTATACACGTGTGGCCAAGAATGTTTCTATGTGTAATGTTCCCAATTTTTTATAGATTTTACGATTGCATGGAGATATCAGTTATAAATTTGAGAACAATGCACAATTACAATATTACGTAATGATAAAAATGTACATTTTAATTGTTTTTTACCACAATCCAATTGCATATACAATTTTATATTAACAATGTCAAATTGTATTCAGAAAGATGGAACATACCTAATACACATTAGCACCCAGCACAGCTAAGCAATTGATCATACTTGGTGGAATACAAAAACACCTTACCCACATAACAACCTAACAAACTTTTAAAGGATGCACGAAGTTGATACACCTAAGTGATGCACATGTGTGGTCTACATAAATAAAATTAGTGTTGGGCATGATGTCCTTCATCTTACAAATAGATGGGATACACATCAAACCTAAAAGTATTCGAGTATTATAAGGTTAATTCAAACTAATGGTTATGAATATATCCTGCACATTATTTTATCATTTTCTTAATGTACATGGCATTTGATGAATGGCCTCAAGTAACAACTTTGAAAGAGATGGAAGTTATGTGTGATTTTATTATAGTTTAAATTGATTAGAGAAGTACTATTCTGAATCTTGTTTTATAAATTCATGTTTACGGAGTATTATTCGAAGCATTCGTAGCATGAAGATATATATATTTTGTAATAATGGCATAATAGGTTGGCCACTTGTTTATAAACATAAACATGTTCCATTACATGGTTACTAACGTAATGGCATTGTCTCCTCTTGCATTTCATCATACAAATGCTCACATCTCTTGGATGAGGGAAAGATCTACAATCACCTTAAAGCTGACCTCTATGTGCAAAAATTTCACATTCACTTACTGAGCAAAACCCTAGTTTCCAAAATTGACCAAAAAAAATGATCCCTTGTCCATGGACCCAGAGTAGAGGGCCACTCTAGCACTATCTCGGTGTACTGAATCCAATAGAGCCGATGGTTCATATTTGTTGAAATGACTTATTTTTATTATCCAAATTGTATTTTTTATTACAAAAATTCATTTAGTTGTCAAGAAATACCTATAGAAATCTAAATTATGCAATTCCAATAGAATTTAACCAAAAAATGACTAAAGAAATAATCCAAAACCTAAAAAGTTTAATGTATAGGGGTGTGTGCAAGAAGTTGAGGGACCTTCTAGATGCAATGGTGGAGTGAAGTCAATCACTCTTAATAAAATAAAACAAAAATCATCCCAAGCAATCCCGAACCTGCCAAGCCTAGTCCCAAGGCTGCCAACAGGCATGCCAATTAGGATAGTAAACCAAAGTGCACCTCCGTTTTATTTAAGCAAATCGCGCCTCCATTTTATTCAAGAAAATTGTACCTCCGTTTTAGTGAACAAAATCACGCGCGCGTTTTGGAAAGACTGTTTTTTTTATAAATAGGCCGAGTGCATCTTTTTCACCACATCGCACAGCTATTGGACTTCTTTGGAGCAAATCTCGACTCAGCGAACGCGTTTTTGGGTGTTCCAAAGCCATCCATCTCCACCTTTGGATAAACCTCCTATTTGTGAGGTATTTTCCTCATTTCTTTTCATATTTTCTTTCTCTTTGTTCATCAATTTATTTGCCCCAAATTGAAAAATTAAACCAAAATAAATTAAATTATGGCCAATGGAAACAAAACCCCGAATGGAATTGGCCAATGGAAACCAATTCCCCAATTTAATCATAAAAATTAAATAATTTTGATTATTTACCAAAATTCATACCCAAAATTCCCATGCCCAATGGAAACCAAAACCCCAATTAACTCAAAAAACAAATGAATTTCACTATTTCCATATGCATATTCACAAGGATCCTTCTGAATCCATACCAAAATCCACAAATATGCAAAGTTTGTCAAGCACATTGCAAGTTTGCATACTAGTAATTTACATGCCCAATGTAAACCAAAACCTCAATTAACTCATTAAAAACAAACGAACTTCACTATTGTGAATCCAAACCAAAATTAACAAATATGCAAAGTTTGTGAATTATGTTGCAAGCTTGCATACAACTAAAAAAAAATCAAGTAGAATTCATATATTCCCCTAAAATACATAAACAAACATGGTAAATCCCTTGCCTCTATCTGAAATATCAAAGTTGCTCTTCCAAGAACATCAATAAACACCTTATAGTTTTGATGAAACTTCCCAATCCAAGTGTTAAAATAAGGTATAGAAGCTTCCCATGCTTTTAACAAATATTTTGTCTTGAACGAAGGGCACTTTTTGGTTAAGGTCAAGACAACAAAGTTCAACAATAGACTCTATGAATGTGAAGATACATAGGTAGGTTGATGTATTTGATTAAACATGCCAATCACATACTATCATACATGATATAATCCAGTGGAACCCTTACAACCATAAAATCCATAAAGATCTGCTAAATAGACTTTGGAGTCCAAAAAAAATCACACTACAACAAATAATTACATATCTAACAAAATCATAAATCCTATACTGGGATTTTATTCATCAACAACACATTATGCTGCCTATTATAGGGTCTAGTTGTTGCCTCTACCCGCAATCCGGAAGCTGGTCCTACAAAGGCAATAGTCAGCACCTCACAATTTCGACGAAACTTCATAATCCAAGCCTTAACATAAGCTAGAGGATCTTCGCAATAAACATATGCACTCAAGACACTTTATGTACACATGCATACCTAAAAATTGGAATTAATACTTGAATTTAGGACATAATATGAAATGAAAATATGTTAAATGTTTATTCTTTACTGTAAAATTCAAGATCAATTTTTAAATTTACATGATAGATTTAGTTTATATGTTGTTATTTGTTTTACATTAGTTATACAATTTTCAGTGCTTAATATGTCATTATATCATGTGTTTATATTTCTAATGATATTTTATTTGTATTTATGATTGCAGTGGCTACTATGGATAACAATGCGGAGATACTGAGGTTTATTGCCCACTGGAGAGAGATTGGTTCTTCTTGGAGGGCTGGAGATGAGCTCCGCCGCTCCTTGTCAGATTATTTGTTGTCTATTGTTGATATGATCGCAAGATTGAATGATGCTTTGTATAGCATTGCATCTTACAGGGAGAGGAAAAGACAACAATATGCTGATGGGTTAAGTTACAATGAGATAAAAAAGCTCAAAATAACAAAACAACACATCTATTCATTGTTTAGACTACCTGGGACAGATGGCATTCTGGAGATCAACAAGCCACATATTTCTATTGAGTGGTGCACTTTTCCACCCATCAAACACAATTGGATGGATAGGTGGTACATGGTTTTTGACATTCCCCCTCATAACAATAGGGAAGTACCGTTGTACTTCCTCTGAAAATTGTATGCAGAGTTTGTGATGTGGAAACATGTCAACTATTTTGACATGTTGGGCTTCCAGGGAGTTGGTAGGGGGATTAGCCATCGATGGGCCTTCTATTTTTGTATTATAACTTTCATGATATAAAAAATATTTCATATCAAGGCTCTTGAGATCTTCATGGTTCAGTCTTTTAAGTGTGATTATACACTTGTGGCCAAGAATGTTTCTATGTGTAATGTTCCCAATTTTTTATAGATTTTACGATTGCATGGAGATATCAGTTATAAATTTGAGAACAATGCACAATTACAATATTACGTAATGACAAAAATGTACATTTTAATTGTTTTTTACCACAATCCAATTGCATATACAATGTTATATTAACAATGTCAAATTGTATTCACAAATATGGAACATACCTAATACACATTAGCACCCAACACAACTAAGCAACTGATCACACTTGGTGGAATACAAAAGCACCTTACCCACATAACAACCTAACAAACTTTTAAAGGATGCACGAAGTTGATACATCTAAGTGATGCACATGTGTGGTCTACATAAATCAAATTAGTGTTGAGCATGATGTCCTTCATCTTACGAATAGATGGGATACACATCAAACCTAAAAGTATTCGAGTATTATAAGGTTGATTCAAACTAATGGTTATGAATATATCCTGCACATTATTTTATCATTTTCTTAATGTACATGGCATTTGATGAATGGCCTCAAGTAACAACTTTGAAAGAGATGAAAGTTATGTGTGATTTTATTATAGTTTAAATTGATTAGAGAAGTACTATTCTGAATCTTGTTTTATAAATTCATGTTTATGGAGTATTATTCGAAGCATTCGTGGCGTGAAGATATATATAATTTGTAATAATGGCATAATAGGTTGGCCACTTGTTTCTAAACATAAACATGTTCCATTACATGGTTACTGACGTAATGTCATTGTCTCCTCCTGCATTTCATCATACAAATGCTCACATATCTTGGATGAGGGAAAGATCTACAATCACCTTCAAGCTGACCTCTATGTGCAAAAATTTCACATTCACTTACTGAGCAAAACCTTAGTTTCCAAAATTGACAAAAAAAATGATCCCTTGTCCATGGACCCAGAATAGAGGGCCACTCTAGCACTATCTCGATGTACTGAATCCAACAGAGCCGACGGTTCATCGATCCGAGTAGCGGTCATCAATCTATGGAACATTGAATCCCACCTCCTACAGGCTTTTAGGGACACATGTTGAATCCCTAACTGGGGCATAGAATGGAAACCATGCATCAAAAAGGGCTTTCAGTGGGTCGTGCAAGCATGTTTAGCCGGGTTCCATGTGGGAATGCTAGCCACATGTTCACGGTCAAGAAACTTACAAAGCTGACCCCTATGTGCAAAAATTGGACATTCACTTACTAAGCAAAACCCTAGTTTCCAAAATTGACCGAAAAAATGATCCCTTTCCCATGGACCCAAATTAGAGGGCCACCCTAGCACTATCCTGATGTCTTGAATCCAACGGAGCTGACGGTTTTTCTATTAGAGCAACGGTCATGATTCTATGGCACGTTGAATCCCACCTCCTACAAGCTTTCAGGGACACCTATTGAAACCCTACCCGGGGCATAGATTGGAAATTGTGCATAAAAAAGGGCTTTTGGTGGGTCGTGCAAGTGTGTTTAGGCATGTTTTATGTGGGAATGCTAGCCACACCTTCACGGTCAAGCAATATGCGAATTTGACCCCATGTGCAAAAATTTCACATTTACTTACTAAGCAAAACCCTAGTTTCCAAAATTGACCAAACAAATGGTCTCTTATCCATAGAAATATATTAGAGGGACACCCTAGCACTATCCCAATGTCCTGAATCCAACGGAGCTAACGGTTCATCGATCCGAGCAACGGTCATGATTCTATGGCATGTTGAATCCCACCTCCTACATGCTTTTAGAGACACCTGTTGAATCCCTACCCGAGGCATTGAATGGAAACCGTGCATCAAAAGGGGCTTCTGGTGGGTCGTGCAAGCTTATTTAGGCATGTGTTATGTGGGAACTCTAGCCACACCTTCACGGTCGAGCAATATGCAAATTTGACCCCCATGTGCAAAAATTTCACATTCACTTACTAAGCAAAACCCTAGTTTGCAAAATTGACCAAAAAAAATGGTCTCTTATCCATGGAACCAGATTAGAGGGCCTCCCTAGCCCTATCTTGATGTTTTGAATCCAACGGAGCTGACGGTTTGTCGATTCGAGTAATGCTCATGATTCTATGGCACGTTGAATCCCACCTCCTACAAGCTTTCAGGGACACCTGTTGAATCCCTACCCGGGGAATAGAATGGAAACCGTGCATCAAAAAGGGCTTCTGGTGGGTCATGCAAGCATGTTTAGGCATTAGTTATGTGGGAACGCTAACCACACCTTCACAGTCAATCAATATGCGACTTTGACCCCCATGTACAAATATTTCACATTCACTTACTGAGCAAGACCCTAGTTCCCAAAATTGACCAAAAAAATGGTCTCTTCTCCATGGAACCAGATTAGAGGGAATCCCTAGCACTATCTTGATGTCCTGAATCCAACAGAGCTGACAGCTCGTCGATCCAAGCAATGGTCATGATTATATGGCACGTTGAATCCTACCTCCTACAAGCTTTCAGGGACACTTGTTGAATCCCTACCAGGGGCATAGAATGGAAACCGTGCATCAAAAAGGGATTCTGATGGGTTGTGCAAACGTGTTTAGGCATGTGTTATGTGGGAACGCTAGCCACACCTTCACGGCCGAGCAATATGCAAATTTGACCCCCATGTGCAAAAATTTCACATTCACTTACTGAGCAAAACCCTAGTTTCCAAAATTGACCAAAAAATGATCTCTTATCCTTGGAACCAGATTAAAGGGCCTCCCTATCACTATCCCAATGTCTTGAATCCAATGGATCCGACGGTTCCTTGATTGGAGCAGCGACCATCATTCTCTCGCACGTTGAATCCCACCTCCTACAAGCTTTCAAGGACACATGTTGAATCCCTACCCGGGAGAAACAAATTATCGGAGTAAAGGAGATAATTATCGGATTCAAGGAGATGTCCTTATAGGATCAACTTCGAGATTCAAGGAAAATGCAATAGACATATCCCAGATAGAGTGGTAGATAATGGTCTTGGGCTATAAGGCATGAGTCATGTAAGTATCAATATAATACAACAAATCCATTGTAGAAGTCTATTGAATTTATTAATATATCAAGCATTCAATGTATCAAACTGCAAATAAAAAATCAGACCATGAAACCAAAATATCTGACTACCACCTACCTGACTACCTACCTATGGTCATTCGACTAGACCATCGGGATCACCTCTAATAGAAACAGTATCCTTTAGCCTCTCGTGCTCGGAGTAAGGCAACAAGCATCATGACTTTGATGAGTTCTTGTTTGGCATTGTTTGCAGCCAGAGGTTTGTGCAAATAACTAAGTTTGTATAATGCTATACAATTTGACAAATATTCCCCTTTGATAACCATTGACCCAATTGGAAAACCATTGCCCTCGGAGTCACTTAATGATACAATGAGGGTCTGCTTCCCATCCAAGCAATGTGCCAGCCAGTAGTCAATGTGCCATTCATTGTCTCTTGGGGAAACCACTGTGTATATGTGCCCTGCATAAAATAAAGTGCAGAACTAGGAGTCAGTTAACTAAACACAACTAGTCGTCAAACATTTCAAAGTGATCAACATAATAGTCAAACCTAGTTGTATGAGATATGAAATGTGGTCATATTCATGTGAAATACTCGACTGGCCCTCCACCAACTGGGATAATTCTGAAGTTATTTGTTGGCTAATGGGAAGTGATACACGATCCCAGTTTTCAACCCAATCTGTGGATTCACAGTTGTTGGCATTCACCACTGCTACATGGACAACAAAAACACGAGAGTTTTCTTGTCCACATTTCAACTATAGCATTGTATGACATCCTAACTGAATGGAATGCACGAGTTCCTTGGACGGTCTTGCACTCATATAGGTGTGATCTATCTACATCGACCACCTCCCAAAAATATCTATGTACATGTTCTTTTTGAGATGATTGGTCTTCTTGCCTTCTAGCTCCCTGCCCCATCACTCAAGAACACCATGCAACAATGGTCTTTGCATCTCAGATAAGCAAAATAGTTGTGAATTTCATCTCTTGCCTATGTAATGCAGTCTTGATGCATGCACCTGCTCCATCATGTTCCCCTTTTCCGTGTCCGGTCTCGAAATAGTTCCAAATATGTGGCACCTTGTGCCTCTTCTGGAGAATACACGGCCATTGGAAGACACGGGAATTTTTGAATTTCCCCGCACAACCATCAGAGCAAATCCAATGTTGTTCCATCTGTATATTGTTATCCTCCAAGTGTTTGTAGAACAATTGAAAGCTATGTTGTACAAAATCCAAGTCATGACACCTGTCATCACTTATGTGAAAGTGATACTCCTTCAATATAACCTTGTTCTCTTCAATACTATCTGTCCCATGTCTATATGTGATATGGACCATTATGCTGACCTGATCTGAGTGATAATATTGACTATGAATCTCGTTTTGTGGTTGAAGAGTGTAGTTTTCCGCAAAATCGACCACTGATAATATAGTTCCAATAGGAAATGTATACCTTCACGCTCTAAACTACTCATCTTGCCAACAAGCCACATGTACATGCTTTACATACTGTTGTGTCTTTTCAACGAATTCCTCCATGAAAAAGCATACCAGTACCTGGTAGATCAACAATAAAGATGTACAGATCAATAGGAAAAAATACTATTAAGGAACTCAGTGCTAACCTGAGAGGTGACCAATTGTATTTTTTTCCTTTCATTCCCTCCACCGATATCATACGTGACATATTTGAATGACTGCAAGTTCACTTCATGTCTCCCAAGTTCATGCTCATCGGTGACATGTATGCATTTGTCCAAAAATGCCATTCCACCACACCTTGGGCATGTCCCATCTACGCAAGGCCTTTGATAAAATGTGCAACCTTCTATCCTTCTACAGAAGATGCTATGGATAAACTCTCTAGATGATGTCGATGGCAATGTAGTTGGTCATTCCTGCACAATAGTGTTATGCAAAACACGCAATATACGTATATATGTGTCATAATAATAAGCGTACTCAATGTGATATCGACAACAACATGTGTTACGAGTTGTGTTTATTTTAACATACCATGCATTTCTCGAAGGATCTTTGGCCCAAGTTAAGTTCATTATTCATGCCTAAACCTCTCATATAATTATGTTTGTGTCATGTCAAGAAAATGTTTAATGTGGGGCTCACGATCCCTTGAACCCATTCTCAATTTTAGTACATCTTTTTGGTTGGATAAAGGTCTACTATTGTCACGCCAAAACTCTTGCACCGGTCCCTTTACCGCATCAATGAACTTCATATCGGAGCGTGGCAACCTGTCAACAAAGGACCAGACATTTGTTTCACCAGAGTCAAGTTGTTCTCTTCTAGAACAATACCTACAAAGTGCTTTGATATCCAATCCTACAAGTTTGGATGTAGGCTTAAGAAGGATAAGGGCCCTGGTGCTTTTGTTCACGATTGATTGTGACAACACACGGCGAGCTGCATTGCGATCCTTTGAACGAGATTTCTTTCCAATATTACTAAATGTATCAACCAAACTTCTGACAATATAAGAACTTGGTTCAGAACTGTTTATCATCTTTATCCTTAAGTTTTTCCTAACAACAGTCATAGACCTAGATTTTAACAACGATATAAATAATCTACATTTATCTCCATCACATTTAGAATCAAAATAGTTGACAAGTATCTATTGAGCTTGATATGCAATACTGCATTTAGACAACGTACCCTCAAGCGAACCAATGAGACTTTCATCGATTTGTATATGTTTTGGAGTTCTTCGGCGTGAAGTTGCTAATGGAGGTAGGGAGGTTGGAATTGCACCCTGTACCATATCACCGAGTCTGTCTGGCGTTTGAACATGAGCTTCATGTCCTTCCGTGTCTTCCTGGCGATCGGACGGTGGAAATTGGAAATCCTCTTGAGTGGTCTGAACAACATTGTCTTCTTCGAGCATACCTTCGGCATTCAATGTCTCTCTAACTTCGTCACTTGTATACCCACATTCAATTAAATCTGCAAAGGTTTCAGGTGGCCTTGATGTGCACCTATGTTTTACTCCTTGATTAGTGCCATGCAGTGCTCGTTCTTCTACTGATATGGTGACCGAAGACCCCTCGAGTGAATGATTTTGTCTTTCTTGATGTGGATTGGTAGGAAGAACTGTGGTATCCTCAACAACCGGAATTGGTTGAGTGTCCATAGAGCGTCTTCAATTGGTCATGCCATTTCTTTTCTTCTCTCTAATTTCTTCAAGGATTTCATTGGGTATCCGCTTCCTTGCTGATTTTCTTGCTCGATTGCATGAGTCTCCCATGACCACAATGATCAATGATATATATGGTTTCCTTTTCTGTCTCCTCAATGGGAAACTACCCAGGCTTGGTTCTTTCTTGCTCAATTGTGTCTAGATACTCAAGATAGGGGGAAGATTGGGAAGAATGTTGCCTTTGCTAGCTCCTCAATTCCAAGAAAAACAATGGTAGAGATGCTCTATGGTGCTCCTCAATCGGAAATTTACCCAAGCTTGGTAAATATCTTGAGCAATTGTGTCTAAATACTCTTGAGCTATGGGGGAGATTGGGAAGAATACATTTCCTTTGCTAGCTCCTCAATTGCAAGAAAAACAATGGTAGAAATGTTGTATGGTGCTCCTCAATGGGAAATTCTCCAAACTTGGTTTCTTTCTTGCTCAATTGTGTCTACATACTCCACCACAGTGACCAAGTTAATGTTGCCTTTTCTTGCTCCTCAATTCCAAGAAAAACAATGGTAGAGATGCTATATGGTGCTCCTCAATGGGAAATTCCCCAAGCTTGGTAAATATCTTGAGCAATTGTGTCTACATACTCTTGAGCTAGAGGGGAGATTGGGAAGAATACATTGCCTTTGCTAGCAC